>NJRL01000414.1:0-16193 GCA_003063815.1 Aphaenogaster rudis
GAGTAGCGCTATCTCTTTCTACAATAGGCACACTTCGTGTGCGGGAATCGCCGAGTATGCGGCGGAAAGACCCGAACGGGTCCTATTGTAGAAAGAGATAGCGCTACTCTCCCCTTACCGCAAATTCGGCAAACCCCTTGCCCGTAGTACTCTGTCCATAGTTTCTTAGGTCCATGCCAGTAACCAATAAAAAGTTAAAACGCTCTCTATGGTCGTCCTTGGCAAACGCGTCCGTTAAATCGTTTACCGATGGCTGATCGCAGAGTCGACGCAGATAGCGACTAGATTGGAGGCCAATTGGAGGCTTATCGCGTGTTATCGTTTTCATAAATATTCCACGCGTGTCAGCCGGTATTCATGCGTGCGAGAATTAGAGACTGATATTTGCCTCGAGAACACATAACGGTGAGTTTGCAGAATCTTTGGATATTTTATTACCGCGCGTGGAGCAAGTTTGAACGAAATAACTTTGGTTGAATGTCGTCAATTGTTATTGTCCATGTGACAAAGTCTCTCTAGACTCATTATCGTTAATTACAAGCAAGTATACTACAAGCAAGTCACGTACACTGTGTATGTAAAAATGAAAAAGGTTGATAGGAAAAACTATTAAGACGGATGTGCTTGCAATAAGAAAATTATACACTGCTATTTAGTTCCAACGTATCCTAAGTTGTCCTGTTTCATGCAATGTTTATCCTCTAGGCGTTTGAAAAAACTTATTTTTCAAGTTCTGAAACACGTTTGCTACCTTTGTGCATTTATAATCCTTTAGATTTTTCTATTAATGAAAAACGTTCTCGATGAATGTATCGTTTTCTTTATATAAAAGATGAATTGTGCTGTTGCAGGTAGAAATGAGTACATTGGAACTAAAGCAAAGTCTGACCGGGCATAGAGGCAGGGTGTGGAATGTCTGTTGGCATCCTAAGGGTGCGAATCTAGCGTCTTGTGGCGAAGACAAGACGATCATAATATGGGGATTGGAGGGACCCAAGTGGGTTACGAAAATGATCCTTACCGAAGGACACTCTAGAACCATTAGAGAGCTGGCTTGGTCCCACTGTGGTAATTATATCGCATCGGCGAGTTTTGATGCCACTACCGCAGTGTGGGACAAGAAGTCGGGACAGTTTGAATGCAATGCGACGTTAGAAGGGCACGAGAACGAAGTGAAAAGCGTTAGTTGGTCAGTCTCCGGTCAGTTACTCGCCACGTGTAGCCGAGACAAATCCGTGTGGGTATGGGAAGTGAACGACGACGAATACGAGTGTGCCGCTGTTATTAACGCTCATACTCAAGATGTAAAGAAGGTATGTTTCCGGTTTATCCATTGGAGAATCATGATTTGAGTATATATTTGTTAGGAGAAATATCCAACTTGTTTTATCGATTTATAAGTGGAGGATTTATGTCTTTTATATATAAAAGGAGTACTTTTATTTTAGGTGAGATGGCATCCACATGAAGAGATCCTGGCCTCTGCCAGTTATGACAACACAGTGAAGATATTTAAGGAAGATGCAACCGATAGCGACTGGTTGTGCATTGCAACCTTATCATCTCACACGTCTACGGTGTGGAGTCTTTCGTGGGATAAAATTGGCAATCGAATAGCGACCTGTAGCGACGATAAAACGGTGAAGATATGGCGGGAATATAAACCTGGAAACGATATGGGCGTCGCTACGCCGAGCAACGAGTCTGTCTGGAAATGTATCTGCACCCTGTCGGGGTACCATACGAGAACTATTTACGACATAGACTGGTGCAAGACCACTGGTTTACTAGTGACCGCGTGCGGCGATGATATCATTAGGATATTTAAGGAGGACAGTGACTGCGATCCACATCAACCGAGTTTCACAATGGTCTGCTCGATGGACAGCGCGCATACTCAAGATGTTAATTGTGTTCAGTGGAATCCCACGATTCCTGGACAACTCGCGTCCGCGAGCGACGATAGTTTAGTGAAGATATGGTTTTATAATGAATAAAACATACTTCTATAAAACATGTGGTTCTATTTTACTTTATTTGTGCCTTTCTTACTCAGAAATGAATGATCTAAAATTGGCGGATAGTAAATAACAGAGATAACTTTATAAAATTAAGAATTATTTCCTTGTCCAAATTAGCACGAAAGAGGAAAATCATTATTTCGTCTAATTTTTAGCTTGCCGAGTTTCAACATTTAGCATGTAGCAACAAAACTTCACAAACGACTACAATTTGTAATGTTATATAAAACGGCAGTTTTATTCGTTTTTTTTAAAGCTTAGTTTATGATAGATTTTTTATTTCCAATAGCTTATAGCTAGAGGTGTGCGAATCAAGTATTTGCAAGTCGAATCGAATCGAATCGAATCTTTAATAACATGTTCGAAATCGAATCGAATCTGAAATTTTCACGTCGAATCGAATCGAATCGAACCTCTTCGATTCGAATACGAATCGAATTCGAATCAAAATTTCCCGGATTTACATAACAAATTTTCCTTCTTCTTTATTATGCGCTGATACAAGATTAGTCGCGCGGAAGATATAAATGAAGCAATCAAAATAGGCGATCGATTCGAAATCGAACCATTGATGATTCGAAATTCTCGAACTATTCGAATTCGAACCTTTTAGATTCGAAAACGAATCGAATCTACTGTGATTCGATTCGATTCGAATTCGAACTATTCGCACACCTCTACTTATAGCTTAAAAACTCAATATCGACATTTTTGTTAACAAAACTCCACTTCAATTTTGCGACGAATAAATAATAAATTTAAATATCTGGATATACTATTATGGCTGCGTTCGGTTTAGGCGCTCACGCGCTGTAAGCGTCATACTATCTTTGTTGCTCATTAAATGTAGAACAAAGATAGTATGACGCTTACAGCGCGTGAGCGCCCAAACCGAACGCAGCTTATGTAATAGTCTCTAATAGTCTTGTACTTGGAATATGTCATAAGTCATGTTATTTACAGTTACATTTTTATTTTAGGACTGTGTATAAATGCTGAAACGTGTTTTATACAACGTGGGATTATCTTGCGAGAACTTTTACTTCCGGTACAGATATATTAAACAGTATAAAACAATACGCACAATGAGCCACACTGCAGGAGATAAAGCCGGCATGCCCTTGAAGGATATTGTGAGTGCAATGAATAAATTTGCGGACACGTCGCTCGCAGCTTCCTGGGACAATGTTGGATTACTGATTGAACCTACAGAACCGAAAATTGTATCACACATTTTATTGACGAATGATTTAACCGAAGATGTTATGGATGAAGCTATTAAATTAAAAACCGATTTGATCGTCACGTATCATCCGCTAATATTTGCTCCGTTGAAATCTATTACAACTGAATATTGGAAGGTACCGTGAAATCCTGTGGCACAATCTTCGTCAAAATGTTATTACGATCTAATTTGTATTTGCATAATAGGAACGAATAATAGCAAGGTGTCTAGAAAACAAAATTGCTGTCTTCTCTCCGCACAGCAGTTTTGATTCTGTGAAAGGTGGAGTAAACGATTGGCTAGCAGAAGCTTTTGGTAAGAAGATTTGTTACAGCATATTAAAGCGTTAATATCTTACTATATATAAAAATTATATTTCAAGAGCTCGAGAGTAGTAAGCCGATTCAACCAAACGAGAGTAATGCGACTTACGGATTTGGAAGATTGTGTACCTTGAAAAACCGAATCTCTGTCGACGAAGCAGTAAATTTAGTAAAGCAACGAACTAATCTGAAACATGTAAGATTAGCACGTGCACGCGGTACAGGTGAGTTCTTAGCAAAAATAATTTATTGCTGAAAAAAGGAATTAAGCTTGATGGGTGATGTAAATATATAATTACTATTTTGCATCATTATTATTATATTTCAGATGGTTACATTAATACCGTTGCACTATGCGCCGGATCGGGCGTGTCGGTATTGAAAGGAATATCTGCGGATTTGTATCTCACGGGAGAAATGTTGCATCACGATGTATTAGATGCTGTACATCACGGGAGTCATGTTATACTAACAAATCATTCTGATTCGGAACGCGGTTTTTTAAAGATATATGCTACGATATTAAAGCGCAGTTTGCAAAAACCCGTCGAAGTGTGCGTCTCTGAAAGTGATAAGGATCCACTACAAACCGTGTAAGCTGTTATAAAAGAATATTTACTGTATCATCTATCACATAAATCGCATTTGATTTAACAGCGATTGAATATTCTATTGTACGGAAGTGGGAAATTTTACTGTTGGAAATAAAAGTCTTTTTCCTTTTATTTAACATCACGTACATTTCATTTTAATGGAACTTTAATTTTGAGATTTATACCGTGGTATTTAGTATTGATCATTGAGAGATTATGTACAAACAAGATTTTAGCTAAGGAAGTATCGACTTGTTTTTTTCTCTCCTCTCGAATTCGCTAACAAGTCCGTAATTCCTAGGAAGCACATTGCGGGACATTCTGTATATACATATTAGCAGATCGTTTATCGTAATTCAAATAGGCTTTTTAAATTTTGATTTTCACATCCACCTTATTTCCGATTTATTTCAATATCATCAATAAATCTATAAAACTGGATCTAATTTCGAATGTAATATCGTTTATACTCGAAATTAGAACAAGAAAACGATACCTTAAATGACACACGATCGGTATGTATGATTTAATCATAATTGATTTATTTTCACGACAATAACAAATAGCTATTATCTAATAGACTCACCAAATTAAGAAGTGGTCGAGAGTCTCAAGTTGCCCACACAAATTCGAATAATGCCGCGGCCAAACGCACGATATACACGTTCTAATTTGTATAGCGACAATGATATACAAGCACATGTGTCCTGAGAACAAGATGCCATAAATACCGTCTATTTAATTCATTAAACAATTGAAAGTTTCAATTGAAAGGCGCACAATCTAACATTAAGAAAGTTGCTTTGTTTTTCTTCTTGAATAAATATTAGAACCAATTTTTATATAGTTTGCTTTTTTTACGTAACATAATGTATTAAAAGTAACACATTAGATAAAGCGAAGACGTATTACATATCAATGTTCGTACGGTAGCAGGAGTAAGCTTTCCTCGATAATTACAATCTCGAACTTATAATTTGCAACAGATATCAAATTTGTAAATATAATCGGTTTTTTATAGTTATCGCGACTCTACTTACGTTAGAATTTTATAACAGTCATTCGAAGCAATATAAATTCTCGCTATCAAATAAATTGTTTAACATGAAATAAAGCGCCAACGTTTGATAAATCGACGAATAGAAATTTAACGCGATTATAACATTCGATGGTTACCGAAGCGCATTTTTCGTTATTTCGTTCGTCAAACTTATCGGAGTTCTTTCTCATATATCGAAGACTATCGTTAAGGAACAGCTTTCTCTCAAAAAACGATATCTTTTGTGCGAATGATTCCTATCATACCTCAACGTGATACGCTCATTCATACATCGTCGAATATTTTCATTTCTGCGGCTTTACAGTGTATCTTATATATATATTTTTTTTATACGTGGTTCTCTTCCCTCACAACATAATAATAGATTTTAACACGCATCTCTCTAAATTATTCCTTTAACAGTAACATGTACGCAGTTTTTTTTTTTGGCAAGCGCAACGTATTGTCTCGTAAAACGTGATAGTAAAGCAAAATAGATGTAACGTTACCTGTTGCTCGGGTCTGAGTTCTCCAAATTAAGTAACCAAATATTTTCGCAAATGTATTCGATTTCCGTTACCCTGTCTTCGCCCTGAATCGCACATTTACAGTGTTTTAGCGTCAACGAAAATTTACTCTTTTCTTTCCTTTTTATTTTTCTCGCCACAAGAAAAGTTTTATCGCTTTTATTTCTCGGTTCATCGCTATCGGTTTTGTTCTATGTGTCTTTTAAGATCCCTATATGTCGTTACGATGCTTTCCGTTTTCGAGGTACGATTCTCTCTCGCCCATTATATTCGCCTACAGACTTTTGCGAGATACGCTTGCATATTGACGTAGACAATACAGGCGACAGTCCGTAAAGAATATTTAATAATTCTCGCCAGGTATAAAGACTAGTGTTTGATCGAGGACTATATATTACTTATATATAAAGACTATTTTCCATTTAAAAATATTTAATAACAATAAATCATAGGGGAAAACGACGATAGTAACAGCCATTGATAACAACGTATCCAAACAACAAGTGTACAATATAAATCACGTTATCGCGCGTAGAAAGACTCTCAAACTTGTGCAGTTTATTTCATCGATCGTTTATTCATACGAGCTGCGCAGAGTGTTCTCAGCGGTGGGTAGTCCTCCTGGGCAGTGGAAAAATCGGACGATCGGTGCGAAAGAAAAATCGAGAGGAATATATCCAACTGACAGTTCACAGTGGTCCAGCACTACGTCTAATAAGGATGGTTCAGTAAGGTCAAAAGCGTCGTCGAGATCATTACAAAAGGTAAATTGGCTAATCTGAGCTGCCCGCCGTGCTGCATCGCAGCTGGATGTTCCCCTGCAAAGAGCGAAAGATTAATGCTCCCTTTTCTCTCTTTCTCTCTCTTCTCCGTTCTTTTTTTTAAGCGGTGCGGCCCCGCGAGGTAATATTTATTTTCTCGCAATACACCGGATAATCGGGGCTGAATAGCGCATAAAGATCACCCTTAGGTGCATTAAGCCGCCGTACAGACGTTATACAAGCGTAACAGCAGGTGCGTTACAAGATTAAGAAGTATACATACCATTAAGTACGTGAACTAAGACTGTCTTTGTGTTAGCGTTACTGGGATGGCAGGTGTATTGTCCGCTGTCCGCCGGTTGAGCACGTTGAATTAAAAGGTATGACGTCGTTACCTCGCCCTTCTCCGTGATAACCGAAACCCCGCCTCTCGGACTGTCATAATTGATCACCTGTCACGTGCAGGTCCCGGAAAAATGTTATTCTAATTAAATCTCCTCCTGTAACGCTTATACAATAGTGTTCGACAAACCGACGAAGGGATCAATTAATTGGATGATTAATTAATCCGTTGGAGAAAAACCCTCGGTTACCGAACATCGGTGATCGGCGATGCTTCGTTAAGGAGGGGGCAGGAAAAAAACTGTTGTAATAAAGTAGCTCTTTTTTTTTCTCGTCCTGGGGACGTGAGATAAATCTTTAGCGAGCTCCGTCATTCTCCGTACGAGGAGATCGGTGGAATTAATTCCCTGTCTCAGTAGCGTCGTAAACGGAATCCGCGATACGTGAGCTTAGAGTTCGCGTTTTGTCGATAAATCTAGAGAGAGAGAGAGAGAGAGACTATTCCCTTTTTAATTTACTTAAATAAACGTGCTTTTTTTTGCACATACCTAGGGATCGTGCGTTATCGCGTTTATGTGTTTTTTTTTGGATGTGTTTCGTGCGCGGATTAAAAAGCGTGGTGGCATTTCCTCCTTCATCCCGGCTCGATCGCGTTTCCCGGTTTGTAAACTGGTGGAAATCCAGTTTTGAAAACTTTGGTGAAACCGATACAGCAGTTATCAGTTTATGTCTGTATTTCGCTGAAACTCATAATGTTTCAAAGCTGAACTTACAGCACTTTCAAAATAAACGAATCGTAATGTCACTCTGCTGCAGAATGGATTTCAAAAACTTTCGGAGAGACGCGCACGGAGGAGAAGTACCATAAATCCAAAAATACAGCTACAGAGGTCAGGGCATTTTGTCTGTTTTATATTAAATGTTGCTTTTTGCGTTATTTTCTTTCTCATACAGTTTGAGTGCCGTTCCGCGCTTCGGTATACAACTTCTTTATCCGAGCTCGTATTCCGTTTGCTTCCATTTGAATTTCTGTTCGCATCATTCATTCAGTTTATTCCGCTTCTTAAATTTAAGCAATCGCTTTTTATTGTTCCCACGTCCGCGTAGAAATGGATTTTGATTGAATCATGCCGCGCTTATTGCGTTTTGCAACGAATCCTATCGTTATTATCCGTAACGTCATGTATTCGCGTATTGCATATTTATCGAGAACTGTATACCATACATATACTGACTATATGTTACAATAGATAGCAACTTGCGCCTTCAATATTAAACAAATAGCGATTCACGTAGCATTCTATCCGGATTTGCGGAAAATGTAATAATGTGAATAGCTCCAAAACGGTTTGAGGTATCAAAAATTCCATGTCTAGCGTATGCGCGTGTTTCATGTAAAAATTTAAAGCATCTGTGTGTGCATTCTCTGTATCCAGACACCGAAAACGAAAAATATTTCATTTGCTTTTAGATGTGAAAGCAAAATATTTTATTTGACTTCTCCTTTGACATTCAAATCAGATACAGCCCATGTGAGTTTTTCTGAATCAAAATGAAAAATCAATTATGAAACGCGTCCCGCCGTATTTAATTAAGTTTCGATACGAGCGGAATTTTAAATCACTGTTTAAATAATTATTTCAACCGCGGGTTTACATACGTTATTCCCGCTATATGTACATATGCATATTTTAGATGTCATTACCTTCATGTATATACATATTTCATTTTTGTTTAGTCGAACTGACGAGGAATTTTTTTAACTCGGTTTTTCGCTTTTACAGATTTTTCCTAAAAATATCTAGAAACGAGAAACAGAGCGGCACATTAGCTTCCATTAGATTTTTGTTTGAATGTTTTAAGCGCTTAACAGATAATATTAACATATTCTCATTTCATAAGCCGATCCAACATTCATCAGCGTTTACATGCCGTTAGTACGGCTGCATGCCGTCAGCGAATTCCAATGTAACAATGGCACGACGGCTAAATGCTGTCGGCGGGCCACAAAATGTCTAAAATTCTGAAAATCTAAAATATCACAGATTGGTAATACTCAGCATTGACATTAATATCCGTTTTTGGACATTAATATCCGTGGTCCTTGAGTGTCAGTTATAGCCAGGGTATGGAAAGTTACTTTTTAAAAAGAACTAGTTACCGTTACTCGTTACCGAGTCAAAAAAGTTTACTAATTCTCAAAAGTAACTCGTTACCGTTACCGTTATTCAAAAAGTAACGATTCGTTACTTTTTTATGCTAAAAACGAGACTAAATAAACAGACTAAATAAACAATTTACTTTTGTAATATTTTTTGTTAAAATATTAATAAAAGCAATAAAATTTTTTAATTTAAATTCAAAAAACCATAAAAAATTTAAGAAGAAAGATTTTATAACGCTCAAAATGCAATTTAAAAAATGTTGATTTTTATTAAATTTATAAAAAAGCCAAATTTATACTTCTTTTGTACTTCCAACTTTATGTTTAAAAATTTTAATATGATAATTTTAAACTTAAAATTGTTCTTAATATGTATGAAACTACAAAAATGATCTGGATCTAAGATATAAGATTATCCAAATAATCTCGATCTGGATACCGGATTATCTGAATAATAGGCGATTTTTGGCGATCGTTTGGTATGGTTTGGTACATATACCAAAGTTGCTATCGGTGGTTGCTATATGGTGCTGGTGCAGTTTGGTACACTTTGGTTGCTTATGCCAGAGTCACGCCAAAAATCGCCTAATATATGAAACTACAAGGATTATGTAGGATTACCAAAGTAACGATAAAAGTAACTGTTAAATTCGTTACCGTTACTGAACAAATGTAACTACGTTAACGTTACAGTTACAAAAAGAAAAAAGTAACGCCGTTACCAGTCCGTTACCAAAAAAAGTAACTGTAACGGTAACGGCGTTACAAGTAACGCGTTACTTCCCAACCCTGTAGGCCTATTTTGTAACTTTTAACAACAGTGTCGTTACATTGTCGTTTTGCACAGCTTTTTTACCATATATTATACCTCCGCAACGACAATGTAACGATAACGACACTGTCGTTAAAAGTTACAGAATAAGCCTATTGGACCTATATTCCGTCCCCATCTCTACCGACAACTATCGATGTCGTTAACTTAACGACAGCCTATGAGAGTTGCGCTTTTCCGCAGGATTGTCCTTGCTATTGGCTGTTGTTAAGTTAACGACATCGATAGTTGTCGGTAGACGGGAACGGAATACAGGCCCTGGTTATAGCTTATTTCTCCATTTCGGCGTCGCTCTGCACTGAGAAAAAAGTACTTAAAAATTTATTTCTGAAATATAAGGCCTATTTCACAGAAATAAATCTCTTATTTAAATACGGCGAAATGAAATTTTATTTTTAGCACATGAACCATCTTAGGTATATCTTACGTATATTTCACAGAAATGTATATTCCGTCATCTAAATTTTTTTATAACCAATAAATATCGAAGAAAATTCACAAGTAACATTTGTTTCTGAATATTTCGACTTTTTTTCTCAGTGTGTGATTCATCTCTTAACGCGATACCGTTTTTTTTTCTATCCTTACAATTATAATTATTATTTTTAATGAATAAACATCTTACTATTTGTGAGAAATAAGAATGAATTGAATCTCCAATACAACTTTGTTTCCGAGTTACAGCATGCGCTTTATTTCGTTCGGCAGATTATTTCAGAAAATTCGTACGATACTTTTTATTTATTTCATAACAATCTTTGCGGAAAAAAAATCTTTGAAATCTGATAAGCCCCGGTATGATACTTTCGAATTGAAATGTTTGTCTGAAGGTACATACCGAAGTCAAATGGTAATCCAAAGTTTTTTCTTTTGCGACGGAACTTTCTTGAATCAGGACGATCTTGTGCGAGTCTTTTTATAATGAGGATACACAAAGCGGATTACACTGTGGATAATACTGATTGCTCGGGTCGATGGGGAGTGCTGTGAGTGGAAACTCGCAGTTGAACACCGCTAGTCCGTGGGTTACCGGCGATAATTTTATTTTCTCGCGAATTATCGAGGCTTCGGTGCTTTTGATTTATATATGTAATATATTTTATATAGGTATATATAATATACACGTAGCTTAATTTTATTCGCAATTACATCATATCGTAATGGCAAACATCACGTAATTACGCGTAACAAAATTAATAGACAGAGATACCCGAAATCAATTGTACCAACGAGACGGCAGCGGCATGATTGCGCGTTTACCGATATTTATGCTACATATTGCATATCTCAACATGCATAATTCTCCCTACGAACGGCGGGGTTAACTAGGTCATAGGGATGGAAGGAATGCGTGCGACGAGACAGACGGAAAATATGGGGCCAGTAGGAAATACTGCACGTCAAATTTTTCACTCGGGGTTCGGGATATCGAGGCAGGATTGGCTAGTACGGATGCAATAGCATAGTCGGGACGGGATAGAAAGCGAATGATGAGACGGGACAAGTACACGAAGGGAAATCTCCGCGGCGCGCGGCGCGGAAGCTTACGGGATCGGGAGCGACGGAACAGATGGGTTTGGAGAGGAAGAAAGTCAAATTCTGGGAGATAGACTAAGAAATAAAGTGACAGACGGGCGGAAAAAGACTTGGGCCCGCATGTGAGGATTGCAAAAATCGGATTGCGAAAAGAAAATCCTCAAATGAGAGGGGAAGGCGAAAAAGGGAAGAGATAGCCAGCGGAAAGAAGGAAGATAAATCCGTTGGCGGAAGGAGCCAAGAGAAACTGCGAGAAGCACAAAGAAGTGGAGAAGAAAAATGAATAATCAGCTCTAAAATATGACATTAATTGTAGACTGAAGTAAGTTACTTATATTACGAAATGAATAATGATAAATAAAGTCACGACGAACGATGCACTTAGAACTAAGTAAGGGAATTGGTGCAGCAAACTGTGATAATTAAATTAGATGTTACACATTTATCTCGGAAACTCTGCTGTAGATTGTAAGAAAATATCGATGAAACGAACTGAGAATGGGTAATAACGAGGGACGAAGATACAGTGCGCAATACCAGCGAGGAACATTACGAAGTGGAAGATACCGCGAGGACGGCGAGAGAGTTAATGCGATGAGCTGTCGGTGGAGTTCGAAAGTAAGAATATAAGACCTAAGTAGAGAAGCCCGCGAGGTACAGAGACAGAGACACGGTCGTGGAAATAGGTATTGTATAATGCGACCAGGGTCGGCAAAGCATACTAGAAAAACTTTACGCGGTAAAGGGAAAGAGAAGGTGAGCGAGGTTGGAGATGGGTTTTGAAGTTGAGAAATGAGACGGAGTTTCTGCGGTGTTCGTACATTTAAAAATTCAACAAGGAGAAACGCCCCGAACAGGTAATATTAAAATTAAAACTTCTCTCTCTCTCTCTCTCTCTCTCTCTCGCTCTTTCTCAGTCCTCAGTAAACTTAAAATCTTAGATTTAAAAACTTGCTTAAAACGGGTCGCGTGATAGAGTGAGGACGGAGTAGATCGAGTGTGAGCGTAAGTTGAATAAGGGGAAGGCAAAGAATTATGGCAGCGAGAAGAACAGTGGATTTAAGTTACCGTTTTTTTTATGCGACATGTCCTAGTTAGGAGTGAGGACAATTGAAAGTTAATCTACCGACATTCCTTTTCCTCCCGACTTTCATTTTCGTACATAAGATACATAATACATAGGCTGCGTTTGATTTGGGCGCTCACGCGCTGTAAGCATCATACTATCTTTGTTGCTCCTTAAATGTAGAACAAAGATATATAGTGTGACGCTTACAGCGCGTGAGCGCCCAAACCGAACGCAGCTCTAGACATAATCGGACCGGAGGAAGAATTACCTCGTAAATTAGAGTGCATGAAATGAGTCGCACTTGATGACAACGTACCTCATGATCGTGGGTCCAATAAATGGTCAAGGGTGGCTCGGGACTGTGCCGCACGACGCAGGTCAAGTTCATAGTGCTATCCTTGTTTATGTACATTTCCGGTTCTCCAACGATCATCGTCACGGGCTCTATGAAACGAAAGGATGTACACGTAATATGGAAATATTATTAAAAAATTGCACTATCCTATCATCAGAAAAAAGATCCGATCGGACGTGTGTGCTTTTCAATTTTTTTATGTGCTTTTATGTAATTTGTATCAATATTAATTCATAAAAAGCATCGTTACATCAACGGATAATATGGAATTAAACACGGCTTATTATCTGTGCGAGATACGACGGGAATTCAGTCAGCTTCTCAACTCTAAATTTAGTTCGGATTTAGATTATAACGGGGCTAAGGAGTGTTATTCTGAAACTCGCGTCTATATATATATAACAGAAGCGTCTAAAAAAACATTCACGCTCGATATCCTCTTGAAAGATATTAATTTTATATCGAAACTCCAATAACACTTTATAAAAGCAATTTCATATTTTATCTTCTCTCAATAATAATTATAATAAGCATTTCAAATTTCATATTTTCATAAAATTTCATAATTGGTGGAAATTGTAATTTATTTGACAAATGCGAGCTTCATAAAAATCACAAAGGAAAAGGCTAATTCAAAGTATAAAGGATATTACATATTCATAAAGAATTTAATTCTTCCAATTAAATTTGTTATAGCATCACCTGTTGTTTTCTTTGCAGCACTTTTTGATATAAAATAAAACGTCATTGGAATAATAAGCTAATAAAAGCTAACAATGTTTAAACAGGAATGAAAGAGACAAAAATTATGAAATTATACATACTGCGCATAATTTTTAATTAATTTTCTGCTGATTAAATCCATTCTCTGTTTTCTTTTTGAAATTTTGCAATTTTTGTAATTTAATATTATTTCGCTACAATATTATGTAATTAATGATAAAATAGTAATGTTATTTTTAACAATCGAGGGTTTATAGAGATTAAGATAAATTGAAAAGCCATGTAATTAATGGCGAATTGTAGTTGTAATAAGCACATTACATTTGGTATTTGTTTGTTTATTGTTTGTCATTATTACATTTAGGAACGACGGTATTATCGATCATACAAAATAAACAAACGCACGATATCAGATATTCCAAGCGGTAAACACTCATAAATGGATTATTATTAATGCATTACTAACGCGAGGAATCTTAATTTATTTATTATTAATTAATTTAATAATTTTAATTATTATTATTTTTTTTTCGTTTTACTACTTTACTGCGTGCTAAATGCTACAACAACGAGGAAGAGTTTATCGCGGTTATTGTATAATAATCCATTTTTGTCTGAAATAGTTTCGACATAGTATCGAAAACCGCCAGATTAATTCCTATATAAATTACGGAATGAGAGAGGAGACTGGTATTAACGCCAGATTGTTAATACGAAAGTTAATATTAAGTTCAGAGACACGAAGCTGATTAAAGTCACTATCCGCGGAACGAGCGAGCATGCATAATGACGGAAATTTATAATTCGCCAAGTTCCGCGGAGATTGCAGTCCGTCTGTGCGGGATCTTCGCGCGAACTCCAACGAGCTTCATAAAAATATGAGGACAGAGAAGGGAAGTCGAAATCCTCGATTTCATAAACCGTACATCTGCAACCGTATATATATCTCTCTGGTAATTTAATTCTTCCGGATGAATACGCCGATAACGACGGCGCGAGCGGATCGCCGAGAGACAAGGCAGGTGGTAAAACACTTGGGTCGCGTGTCCCATTGAGGAACGCCACGTGAATTAAGTCGTGCAGTAAATCAGCGGGCCCGTGGCGCGGCAAATGCCGTGCGGGGTATCGCGATGCACGTGCACCGCACATTAAGCTTCCGGCGGCAAATAGATATAGCGTGAATTTCCGCGTCGCGGCGAAATCAGCGGCGGCGGCGTCCCGGCGGTGGTCCCCGCGTCGCGCCGCGCGTGAAAAACGAGAAGAAAGGGAAGAGAGAACAAAGGGAGAAAGAGAGAAAGAGAGAGAGAGAGAGAGAACTGACCGACGACGGAGAGGAGCATGGAATGACCTATGGGTGGCGTCGTGGACACTTGACACTCGTAGGTGCCAGAATCCCGTCGTTGAGGGTATTTCACTTGTAGCGTCCAGTCCTCCGTGTGAGGAAAATGCGACGCGACGAATCTCTGGTCCGACGTGTACGTCTCGACGCCCACGGTGAGAAGATGGATATCCCTGTGTCTCACCCATGACACCTGGAAAAAAAAAGGAGAAATATCGCGGACATCGTCCAGGACGTCCACAGTCCGCAGGACGCCAGGATGCCCGTCCTCCCGCAATCTTGCCGCGCAGCTGAGCCCACCGAAATGAGTGTCCGCAGGTTTCGATCAAGGGATTGCACGGTGGGGCCCGGTGTAATTTAAGAGGATTTCGATACCGCGGACGTGTAAAAACGATCCCTGCGCCCATCTGATAATGGAACGGGGGGGGGCTCGTTTTTCCATATCGGTGGCGCGAGTCGTTTCGGTCGCCCGAAATTTCGTATTCATTTCGATCCCTCGATATGTAATTCGGTTCTCTCCTCCTCCTCTTTTTTTTTTTTCATTTTTCATCGATAACATTCGACAGATCGTGTCTTACGTTTCCACGCCGCGCAGAAATGGATCGACGTGATTGATTTACATAAATGTAGGGTGCGTTTGAGCGTATTATATTAGCGGGAAATGCCGAACACGTAGAACAAAAATGCGTATTCTCCCATAAAAACGGCTTCATTGAGTTTTGTACGCGTGCTTGGCGTACCGAGGCTGATATGAAAAAGGGGGAAAAGGCAGAAGAACCGTAACGCGGCTTTTGTTCGTGTGACACGCAGTTACGATCTAGTGCTAATGAAAAGCGCATATTCGATTTTAGTTTTAACAGAGAGAACAGCCCGTACGATTACGCCTCGTGCTCGCGAAAATGCCTGTACTAACGATCGCAAATTAATCTTTAAAGGTCCGGCGAGCATACTTCGACGCTTATTAAAAGAATGTAATTGAATATTAATGTGTCGGACAAAATTTAAATTTTAGAAGAAGCGGATACATAAAAGAAATATTAAAGAACAATGTTAAAAACATGGCATTTTTGCCTATTGAGACAAAAATGAAAAAAGCATTGTATATCCCGTAGATTTTGAGCCGCTCAACACGATGGTGCTAATAAAGTTTGTCAAAAACTTCGGGAACATTATGAAATTTCAGTTTAAACAGCTATTTTGTCATATTTCAAATCTTCGGTTATCTGATTTTCTTCTGCTCAAATAAAAAATGTCAAAAAATAAAATATTAAACCAACAATAAAATATTTAAGAAAAATATTTCATTTAGACAAAAAAGAAATCTACTACAAAATATTAAAAAAA
>NJRL01000414.1:187081-199703 GCA_003063815.1 Aphaenogaster rudis
TGGCCTTGAGTTTCGAGGTCAACATAAAAATTCTAAATGGAACCCCCTATTTTTCTTTACATATTCTTATAGCTGACGTTGAGATGTTTCCGAAACACTGGTTACAAATATTTTTTACAAATATATAATAATTAAAAAACATTTTTTTTAAAATTAATATCTTTTGAGATTATTGGCTGTTCCTGAACTTTTACCACGCACTACAATTTCAAATTTCTTGGAACCTATGACATATCCGGTTTTAATTTCTTTTTTAATTTACATTTAATGTTGTCAAATTTTACTGATTTCAAGGATTTTCACTAACTCGTTGTACAAACCGAGACGGTCCCTTGTCAGAGGTTTTTGAGATCGCAGAAAAGTAGTGATAGAATTGATAGAAAAATGTATGTTTCAAAGAGTTAAGACAGTGTCCAGATATTCCTCGGCAGATAAAAGGGGGTGCTTATCAGATACCGATACCGAGCGTCTCCTTTCGCGAGGACTACGCGAAATATAGCGCGCGCTTCGCCTTTATACCTTGACGAACCGCAATATCGGACGACTGTTTCGATCGGGGTGCTAGCGGAGAAAATCTCGACTGTTTGACGAGAGGCTCATCCTCATCGTAAACACCGTTTCTCGCGATGCGACGCGCGCGCGTTCCGCTGTTACTTCTGGCTGGTCGTCGAGATCGAACACGTCTGTTAGGAATGTTTCGATCTTCCCCGCGTAAGCGGCGGTAATCCCGGTTACGAGGAGCGCCAGTGACATTTCACGAGTACACAAGATAACACACCGAAACGACGAAAAGGTGGGGTGGAGACTAGACTCGCGGCCGTTGGAGTATCCGTAAAACGCGCTCTCGGAAGGGCCGTAAACCGTACCCAAACAAACTTGAAATAGCTGGTCGACTCCGACGGAGCCTTGACGAGTCTTGCTGACTGCTGATGCCGGCACCGTCTGTATTCTCGGCCGCAAATAAATAATAAACGTTACACGCACCGTCGCATAGTCCCTACGAAAAGCTGCGCCCTGGACGAACTATCATCGGCTCCTTTACGACTGACGGATGCTTCAGAAAACGGCCAACGGATGAGAACGAAAGTAACCGGTCGGTGGATAAAGTGGTTACAACGTCTTCCGTGATCTTTTCTAAACCCTTATTCCCGTCCGGTGGAGATCCGCCTTGTAATTTATGATTATGCTAGTACGTTCGCTCGTGCTGAGTGTTCTCGTTTGAAGTGCTAATATGTAATTTAATAAAAAAATGATATTAAGAATAAGACCGATGATATTAAACAAATATAAATATGAAAGAAAGCCCCTATCGGTCACGGCGGATCTTGGTGCCTAATAATAATTATTTTGTGAATATTCCTGCTCATGCGAACTGCGCGCCGCATATTCGACGGTCTTGAAGCACGGTTCTTACATGGAGACAGAATAATTCACATATTAAATTGACGAGCAATTTTTTTAAATAATTTTTTTTGATGCTCACTAGCATCATTAAACAAATATAAATATGAAAGAAAGCCCCTATCGGTCACGGCGGATCTTGGTGCCTAATAATAATTATTTTGTGTGTGTGAATATTCCTGAATATTAATAAAAAAAAATGTATTTTACTCTAATGACTTTTATTGTAAAAAGATGAAGATACCTGATACTTTACGATCAATCTCTTGCAAAAATATTTAACCACCAAATGGGTGAAGAGATTATGCTTTTTACCGTGCCCCGAAGGGGTAAAACGGAGATACGCTACACAAGATTGTATACGATCACATTTCCAGTTATTGCTATGGGCGTCCGCAGGGGGGGGGCAAGAGGGGGCATTTGTCCCCCCTGGAATCAGCAAAAAATTAAGCAATTGCTCTCCCTTTGAATAAAGGAAAGACAAAGTTGTGCTAACCTTGCCGATCTTTGCCCTTATTATAATTTATAGGGCCAATTTCACCAACCACGGTTAACTTAACCGGCCGGTTATTTCATTGGAATTGACCAATCGCATTTGTTAATTTTGCTTAACGACAAATGCGATTGGCCAATTTCAATGGAATAACCGGCCGGTTAAGTTAACCGTTGGTGAAATTGGCCCTTAGAATTATAATTTCAAAAGGTGTATAAATTTCAAATTATAAGTATTCTAATTTTGGAAGTAATATTTTAAATCATGCCCCCCCCCCTGGAAAAAATCCTGTGGACGCCCTTGGTTATTGCGCGTATCGATGACGTTAATTATCATCCCAAATAGCGAGTGCGCTTTAGCCACTTTTCGAACGACCCTCGCTCTCTCATCGATACACCGTGACCACCGTCTCCTTCCCGTTGGTGCCCTAAGGGCAGCTGGGAGCGCTTCCGAGCCCTAAAGCCACACCCTCGATTCTCATTAAGATTTACCGTGTAAACGAGCGTTGCCCGTGTCCGAACGGTGCTACTAATCGAACCCCTCGAGCCGAAAGAATTGAAAACAACGCAGAGCCGACGCGTTCGAGGCTTTTAGGAGAACGAGATCGCCAGGCGTTTAAGGGCATCGAGGCAAGGAATCGAGGCGGTTGTCTGGACGATTTACATTTAACGAAATTGCTGGTGGGTGCCGGCACAATTATCGATAAATTAATTCGACCTCGAATTAACGATCACACGTTACAATCACGCGCTAAGGAACGGAAGAATCAACAATTTCAGCACGCAATTCGATATATGGGACGTTACAAAAATGTGTCCAAGCAAAATTGAAATTAATTGAAGAACGTGTTTTTATTATATGTCCATTCTGGTCGAAATTTTATTCGCAGGGGATACCCTGTAATTTCAGTCGCTTGTAACACGAAAATTATTACGACGTCGATGTCTTCGTTAAAGGAAAAATTGACTTCACGCGCGTCAAAGAATTAAGATTGCAAAACAACTTTGTATAAGTTCAATCATATATAATTTAATAGATAGATATCGTACTATTGTCTTGGTCGAAAGAATTGTCATTTACGTTTAAATATTTAGAAACCAGGAAAATATATGCGAATTGAATCAGTACGATCCCTTGATTAATTAATAAGGAATGAAAGACGATGAGGGTTTTGGAGCGAATTGGAGTAAGACCGTCAATAGTTTTAGAGAGTTTAGGCCGAAGAGCCTAACTCACTTGCTTGGCTTTCCTCCTGACTTCGTTCACGACGAGGCTACGGCTTCTCTCGTCCTCCCCGTATCCTGTGCTCCCCACCCGTTCCCCTCGCCCCTATCCGCGTTTCACCCTCCGCGCCTCATCCTCTCTCGGGCCCGTTGTCCTCTCCCCCTCTATAATTTTCACCCGAATACCTGCTCTAATTATAGGTGTTTCGTCACGGCGGAGAGAGTATCCTCTCGTGGTGTCGGTAGCTCGCGCGCGGCGATTCCTACTGCTGTGTATCGTCGTAAGATATTTCATCGTAAGATGATCCAACGCGTTCTCGATAACGTTCTCTGAGTCGACTTGCCTTGGATCCGACGGTGGGCTTGGCACCGTCAAAAGGCGACGGTTGTTCACGAAAGGATACGTACGCTCGTTAGAAAACGCGCATCTTAACCGCGACGAAACAACGGCGCAGATCCTCAGCAGAGATCGAATGTGATCGTTGGAGTTTTTCATCTTTCTCCCATCGGTAATTAACCAACTTCGACTATCGAGTGAAATGCGGGGGAGCATGTAGGGTGACGAAGTCTCGGACATGATAATAAGGGCTATGGCACACAAAAAAACGTACGCAGTAAGACTTAAACTTAAGCGAATTGACCAATCACAATCGAGACTTAAGAACGCCATCTTAAAACTTAAAACTTATGATTGGTCAATTCGCTTAAGTTTAAGTTTTACTGCGTACGTTTTTTTGTGTGCCATGGCCCTAACGTCCCACCAATCTCCGAAAGTTGGTACTGTAACTTAACTTAGTTACGCTGTAACTCTTAACTTAGTTACATGTTTTTGTAACTAGTAACTAATTTAATAGTTACTTTTATAATTACTTTATATATTTCAAGCTTATTCATCAACATATGGGCTGCGTTCAGCAGAATGAAGTGCTCAATGATAAATCATCTTCGAGAATAGCTATTATATAAACATTAAAGTTGAAACTTTACTCTTTAAAAGAGGCCCTGGACTATTGGATTACGATGATTTTTTGTAAATTTATAACCGTTCGAATTTGGTGAACTTTTTAATTGAAAAATATTAATTCCATAATTTTGATTCAAGTGTATATATTAATTTATTATAAATTATTTATTAATTCAGTTTATGTATTAAATGTATTTTGATTTTTAATTCTTAAAATAATTGTGATTTACCATATATAAAATAATATAGCATATAACCTAATGTTTAGTATAATAAGTAAAATAATTTTTAATAAGAAATTTTTAGAAATGTAAGATTCTTGTATTTAAAAAATAATAATGCATAAACATTACAAGAAATTAACAGAAAAGTAACTGAAAAGTAACAACTTGTTACTTTTTGAGTAACTATAATTATAACGTGTTACTTTTCAGAGTCGGTAATTTATAACGGTAACTAGTTATTTTTTCAGGGAAAAAACTAACTATAACTAATTAACTACAGATAACGTCTTCTCTTACGCCAGTAAATAAATAACCAATCAAGGTAAATTATATTCGACAACAACTGGCTAAATTGATTAATTAAAAATCTTCTTACTACGTTAGCGACTATGGGTTTTGGTTCATTTAACGAGTAGAATTATAATAATTTTTGATGCTAACAAGCATCTATAAGATCTTCCCTTTCCCGAAAACTTGATTGGTTATTTATTTACTGGCGTAAGAGAAAACGTTATCTGTAATTTATTAAACACCTTCGACCTAGATAAAGGTGTATCATCTCAAGATGTTTATTTAATATATGTGTTGTTGCGACAAATATTACCACATGCCTCGGTGGTCGAACTGGCTACGACACTCTCACGGATTGTAGGGAGATTCAGGTTCAAATCCTGGCTGAGGTAATATTTTTCGCAATAATTTCTTTACAGTTTTCGGGGAAGCAAAGATCTTATAGATGCTTGTTAGCATCAAAAGTCATTAAAATTCTACTCGTTAAATGAACCAAAACCCATGGTCGCTAACGTAGTAAGAAGATTTTTAATTAATCAATTTAGCCAGTTGTCGTCGAATATAATTTACCTTGATTGGTTATAACTAACTACTTCTACAAAATAACTTTCCCAATCCTGATTATTATTAGGTATTATAACCAACTTTGATTATATAACGATTAAAAACTGTCACTGTACTATTCTTCGTTGGTCAAGATACCTTTACATCTGTTTTTTATAACTGATCCTGATTATTATTAGGTATTATAACCAACTTTGATTATAACGATTAAAAACTGTCAGTGTACTATTCTTCGTTGGTCAAGATACCTTTACATCTGTTTTTTATAACTGAACTTATATACATTCTCTAAAGTACATGTACTTAAAGTAAAATAGACATATGTTTGAAATTTAGCGAAAGCGAGAAGGGAAGTTCCAGTCTGTATTAGACAATGCAACAATAAAAAACAAACCTATTATATCATCGATCGAGATACTATTGTATCTTCAATCTTCATGAATCGAAGGAGAAACGAGGGTGGTAGTTCAACGTGCCGTTCATTCGCGACGACCCGTTATTTAGCGGCGCGCCTAACCCGCGCGCAATGAGGCGTGGAATTAATTAAATTAATCACTCGATATAACCGTCATTACGTTATTACAAGGCGCGTGTTCTGGTTTATAGGTACTTGGGGCTGGAGCCGAGGCTGACATCCGGCCCGATCCAAGGGAGCGGCGTCGACTCGCAGACGCAGATCGCCGGCGCGGGTGTGATCGGTCCGGCGAGCGCCGAAAAGAACTGTAAGAACGCGCACCTGACCGCCAAGCAGCAGGCAATATGCTCCCGCTCGCCACCCGTCCTGCAGGTATTTACCTCGTGGCGGCCCGTAGGGCCCCAGCGCGGCCTCTCTTTTTCTCTCTCCTTCTCTCCGGATTAATGCCCGGGGAAGCACGCGGCTAATTCGATTCGCGGGACCTACGACCGCGTGCCGAACATCGGCCTTCGGCCGACCGGCCGACCGGGAATTTTTCGTCAGAGTCGCTTCTGAGAAAGCTCTCGGCGGCCGCTTCGCCCCTCCGCGTAATAAACGGATTAATGTGTCGTGATTAGTAGTTTTGGGCATTACCGGAGGAATCGCGCAGGAATTACAGGGTTCGTGCCCGCGTAGAGATAATCTCCTACAATTTCTGAAATCTGAGTTTAATCACCGCGGAATCTACGGGGGAGTCGCCGCTGGAGATTCGAATTCTCGGATTAACGTTTCGACATTGTCGCGGGTACCCAAATAGAACAGAAAGTCATGATGACGTCAAGATGATGCTAAAATGACGCCTTTGACATCATTTTGAAGCCATGATGACGTCTAAATGACCTCATAATGATGTCAAAGGCGTCATTTTAGCATCATTTTGACGTCATCATGACTTTCTGTTCTACTTGGGTATATCTGTTGCGATTTTCGAAGCGAACCGAGTTAACGAACCCTGCACGCGGAACGAAAGAAATTAAGCAACAATCGGGTATTCAGCCGCGTGTTTCTTTACATAAATTAAACGACTGTTCCGTCTGCGTAAATCTGATTGTATATTTCTCTATCTCCGCCGCGGGATAGAGAAAGCTCTCGCGACGGGACGCGCGTTATGCGGCATCCAAAGATTTACCGCTGCGTTTACGACGGATACAATAGGTAGGTACGAACTCTTTAAGCGGAACAAATTTGTTTCCCGATCGGCATCGGCGTGGTTTAATCTCGGCGCTGCCCGTGACAAAACGAGCCGGACGTCGTGCGGTTCACGCCATCCCGAAATCGCGTTTACCTTTCCTTAATGCACAAAACGTGTCCGGGGGTGAGCGGAGCTGGGCGAGAGGGGTGGAGGAGGGAGAGAGTGGAACGGTCGTCTAGGAATCTATCTAGGGGTACCTAGGTAAACCTGGGGAACCTCGTGGGGCACGATATCTCTTTGAATATCGCCGACAGCGCGGTGCCGCTTTTCCGAGTGTAAGTCACCGACAAAAGAGGACCGGGCATGAATATTCATATGTCAATCCGGGTATCGAGGTTTAATTTTTTAACGAGCGACCAAACCCATTAAGAGACGGCTAAACGCTCTCCAGCGATCTACGGAATGTCCGCCGCTGTTCGATATCTATTGCTACGTGGGCTAGCCGCGATTTACGGTCTATTAAAGCGCGCCGTGGTGTTTTTGCGTAAGTTCGAGAATTTGTTTTATCGCGCAGCTGAACGTTAAATGATAATTTTCATTAGTGGCATGCTTTTAAGCGATGACTCGCACTCGTGGTAAAATAAAGAGAAAGTTGGTCGGTAAATTAAAAACTGGGACGTTAACTGGAAGTTAATGTATTAAACAAATGTGCAGACTTCATTACTATCTTTAATTATATTATATTATTATCACTGTTTTTATATTATAGTTTATTAATTTATATTGTATTAAGATTTAGGCTTGTAAGCAGCATCATTGCTGATGCCTCACCTTTTGAGATGCTACTCTCTGATATTTTTATATGGTTTATCTTTTGTATACATTTCTTATCTTCTGCACTTTAATAAAGCTATTAAAGCTATTAAAAATTAAAATGATCAAATTATTAAATTAATATAATTATAATTATTAAATTATTAAATTAATTATAATAAAGCTATTAAAGCTATTAAAAATTAAAATTAATAAATCTCGTTTTCATATGCAAAGATTTTCTAATTTCCACTTCCAAACGGTCGGCCATTAGCAGACCTTTTATCGCGCGTCATCTTTTACATGCACGAAAATATGTCACCGATAAATCGGCCTCTGGAGTTGGAGATGTTAAAAACGGGAAACGCGCTTGTTTGAGCACCGGCGTGCTCGGTACGGAGGGAACGTCGCTCGTCGAGAGTATCCGAAAGCGGCGTTTCTTTTGATTCTTAGCTTTCACCGTCTTACGTCTTGCAGGCAGTCAGAGCGGGCGCTAGGCTCGCCATAGAGGAGTGTCAGCACCAGTTTAGATCAGCGAGATGGAACTGTTCCGTCAGCCCGGAAAATCCCGAGAACGTGTTTGGCGGCGTCATGTTAGTCAGTAAGTACTCACGGTTCGATGCCTGACGCGGTTCGACCGCGCCGGATGTGTCGCTTCTCGGAGCTGCTCTCGCGCGCTTACACTTGTAACATCAAGTATCGCCGAGTGGTCGGCTTGTAGCGCGACAAAAAGACTCCGTTTGCGTTTTGCAGATAGCCGAGAGGCCGCGTTCATATACGCCGTATCAGCAGCCGGGGTCGCTTACAGTGTCACGAGGGCCTGTTCCAGAGGCGAGCTCACCGATTGCTCCTGCGACAATCGCGTGAGAGCGCGACGTCCGAACAATTGGCAGTGGGGAGGGTGCAGCGAGGTGAGTGTCATGAGGAGGATTCTTTTGCGTATCTCTCGTACGTGCCTCTCTATCTACGCTTGACGTGTCATTTTCGCGCTATATCGTTTTCTCGCCATGCATAAAGCCGGCTCCAGACGACATGGCCAATGTACGTCAACGTCGTTGGCAAATACATTGGCTATCAATGCTGGGCCAATATTGGCCATATATAAATATGCAGTACGATTGATATCTAAATGATATGCATAATTAGTCATATTTTTTTAAAAATTTATTTTTTATTTACGTTGGCGTACATTGGCCATGTCGTCTGGAGCCGGCTTTACATTATGACAAAAGATAATAGGACTCTTAAAAAAAAAAACAATAATTAAAGAAAAAAGGGCTAATGAGAGTCAAGTGTGCATCTCAGTGCACGATGTTAATAGATAAACAAAGTTTATTTTAATTATATGTATGGTTTGGATGTTTCGGCTCCCCTTTGAGCCATCTTCTCAACGAATTGACAAAATTAAAGGTATAAAAGGTCCGAATTCGGACTGATTGCACGTCATGTGCTGTGGAGAGCTTTTAATTTTGTCAATTCGTTGAAGATGGCTCAAAGAGGAGCCGAAACGTCCGAACCATACACATGTAATTAAAATAAACTTTGCATATCCATTAACATTGTGCACCGAGATTCGCACTTGACTCTCATTAGCCCTTATTTCTTTAATTACTGTCTTTTTAATAATATTATGATCTACAAACCTCTTATATATGTCGCGTATTTCGCATTATAGATCTTTATCCAATTATCTATATGTATATCTATTTTATCCACGCTATCATTCGAAATCTTATTGTTAGTTATCCACGAGAAAGGAGTTGGACAAATAATTTAACATTAATTTTGATATTAAATATTGTATATTAAATATCTTTATCTTGATGTGATCGACGTGTTGCGTAACCCGTTCCAATATCGCGCTGCAAGGGGTTGGGACACGTGCATCGGTAATTATCCGATATCTCTTTGCCCGCTGTCTCTCACCGGCGGGTCTTTCGCCGCGAATTTTGCTAGCCGAAGACAAAGCTAGGGCAGTAAACGGATGCGTTTCATGCGAACGGCTGACCCCTTGTAGACATTGCTGGCTTACAAGGGGATTAAGGGAGCTAAGCTTGTTAAGTTGCAACAACCCACCGGCCCTGTCCCCTTTCCCCTTTTTCCCCTGCAATCCGGACACGTAACTTAGTCGGGCATGAGGAACGAGAGTTCGCGCAACACACGTAAACGCGTGACACGTGCAGAGACAGTTAGATATACGCGTCTGTCAGAGTATCCAGGCCTCAAATATCTTTGAATCGCAATGTATCCTACATTCGGGATTTATTAATAATAACAATATTAATTAATAATAATAAATAGATACATGAATATAATATATG
This sequence comes from Aphaenogaster rudis, assembly GCA_003063815.1. Classification (NCBI taxonomy): domain Eukaryota; kingdom Metazoa; phylum Arthropoda; class Insecta; order Hymenoptera; family Formicidae; genus Aphaenogaster; species Aphaenogaster rudis. The sequence goes on from NJRL01000414.1 coordinate 196,962, forward strand.
TATTAATTATTATATGCGGCGCGCAATTCGCATGAGCAGGAAAATTCACAAAAATTATTATTAGGCACTAAAATCCACCGGCACATTGACCTATTCTCATATTTACATTTGTATTAATTATTATTAATTAATATTATAATAAATATATTATTATTAATCCTGATAATTATTATAATATATAATAATAATAATTTGTACGTTAATTGTTTCTAAATATAAATAAATTGTGGAATTCCCGACACAAGAACGCAAGTACAACATTATTAATCTTAATAATCTTAGCGCGTACGAATTACGATAATTAACAACTTTTTTATATCTTTATGTAGATTGAGAGATCAACCTGTGGAAGCAGTTTGTATCGAAGAAAAGAAAATTATTTTCAATATAGAATTGTATATTTCTTCTCACTCTTTTTTCCTTCTTACTTATCATCTCTCTTCTGCGATTTTAATACCTTTGATACCTACATATATCAAGGAAATATCGTGACGATCACACACGTTAGAGAAGTTCTCATCCGGTCGCGAGAGTTAGGGCGTGAGAAAACGTAAAAATCGCGGGGGAGGATAGGATGTATCTTAACGAGGGTGAGTTCGGTGGACAAATGCCTCGGATAACCGGCGACAGAACTCGGAGGTAATGATGTTTGCCCATTCTCTCGCCGAGGAGCCAGCAGGAGGGTTTCTCGCCGTTAAAGGCCACCTGGCCTGAATAAGTTTTTGTTTTACTACCGTTTATATGTTATACTATCAAGCGGGCCCGGCAATAATTGGAGAACCGTCACGTGGCCGACCGTAATATCGCGATAACGGATGTGCATCGGCTTGCTTTAGATTTAGCCGTAAATATAAATTTAATTTATACACTAATTGGAATAATTATACTAATATTATTATATTAATCGTTTGAGTGCCGCGGACCGTTGTAAAAGTCCAGTCAAAAAGTGTCAAGCGACGCGATCGCGTTTCTCTTATTTCATGCCGAAAAACGCTAAGCGGCACGATCGCGAAAACAAGAGAAGCTTGTTTTCATTTCTTAAATAAAAAAAGTTGCTGCAAAGATTTTACAGAAGCAAAAGTTTCAGTTTAACAAAATCTCTGCAAACAATAACGCTAACGACTGGTTGTGGTAGAATCCGAGCGCACATCTGCTGGGCCGATGCGCTGACACTTTTCGACAGAATGCGAGCAACGCAATCGTGGCACTAAAACGGTTAAATTATTATTAAATTATTAAATTATAACGGTTAAATATTAATTAAAAATTATTATACTAATATTATATTAATATAATTATTATATATTAATTGGAATAACATTATTCAAAACAATATTCGATAGAGACGATATAAAAACGTGGGGATTTAGGCTCGATAAATCTAATCCAAAAAGATCAATTCAACTATTATACGGCAATTCGACTATTTTTAGCAACAATGAATTTAATACACTAATTTGAATAATTATACTAATATTATATTAATATAATTATTATATATATATATTAATTGGTATAACACTATTCGAAACGATATTCGATAAAGACGATATAAAAACGTGAGGATTTAGGCTCGTTAAACCAAATCTAAAAAGATCAACGGTGATCAACAGTCTTTAACAATAAAGACCTGTTTTAACAAATAACTTGCACGTACGAATACATATCGACGAATTATAAAACAAAATATATGTACATATCCGGCAGCAATCGCGAGATCGAAGATTCATCGCGTCCTCGTTGTGCTTCGAGAAAGTAACGGCGTGAAACAGGCGGAGTGGATTTCGATCGGTTCCCGGCACATGAAAGCGTCGATGCTGAAACGGCGGTATAACACATAGCAGCGACTGTACGCGATGTTTAATGCGTTACAACACACGCACATGTACGCGCACGCATGTACACAAATGTCCGACACTGTACGAGGCACTCGCGAGGATCTTTCGCGCACGAGAGATTTGTTCTTACGCAGTGACAATCGCGACAAAATGCGATTGTTAATGCGAAAACAATGCGAGGTAATAAAGTCCGTCGTGGCGCGTTTCGTCACTGATCTTGATCTCGAGAGTCGCGATATCGCGACTCTCGAGATATCGAAGCGGCGAGCCAATCGGAACGATCGCTTTCCTTCGCTTTGCAGCGCTTTGAACGCAACATGGAAGTGACTGTACGCTTTGAGAAAAGAGCGGACGAGTGCAATTAAAATGATCATTTAACGTAGGAATAAAACTCGAAATGTAATGAGCATTAAAAGTAGCCAAAAGAAATAGAACGAGTTATCATAAAAAATATAATTAATGCAGCCAATTATAGAACAATGGTATGTACCAAGGAGAACAAAAAAGTCAAAATAATGTCAATTGACATCATATTGACCAAATTATGTCATTTTTTGGTCATGATTGAAATCTCGATTTAAAAATCAAAAAGACATAATAAAAAGGAGTCAATATAAAGTCATTTTTAAGTCATCCGACATCGAGATTTCAATCATGACCAAAAAATGACATAAATTTGATCAATATGATGTCAAATTGATATTATTTTGACTTTTCTGTTCTCCTTGCCCCAGGTAGAACACAAAATCATAATAAGATCATAATGACATCAAGTAGAAGTCATTTTAGGAAAAATAATTATGATGTCATTCGATACACTTTTTATGATGATTTTGTGATGAATTCTTGATATAGCAATGATTTTTTAACTAAAAAATCTTCTGAAAATCTTCATAATTATGAT
>NJRL01000414.1:212882-223009 GCA_003063815.1 Aphaenogaster rudis
GTGATAGGACGCTCAGAAGAAGGGTTAAGGTTTCGAGGGAATGCACGAGATGCTGACCTTCTGACGACATTCGCAAGGGAATGTCTTTGGTCGGAGAAGCCTGAAGATTTTCGGATGGACAGAAAATGATCCATCAGTGTTGCCAGGCAGGCCAAATTGTAGGATATGTACATTATCGGCAAAGCACAGAAATATCGGAAGAGGCAGTTGGGCTCCATTAGGCAGAGAGCGAGACTGTCTAAGGAGGGAGGAGAGCCTAGGTTCGAGTCCTAGGAGCGCCCTTATTTTTTTTTAAGTCGCCTACATCAATTATTAAAGATAAAATTTAATTCATCGTATTAAATATGTGTACACAAATTTTGCTTAAGTTAAATAAAATGCACAAATATGTGCATACGGGCTGTAATGTGTCAATGAAATAAATACCATTGTGGTATGTGCTCTTGTTTTATTAAAGTTTATATTAAAATTGGTAAAGATTTATTAAAATTTATGTTGAAATTGTTTTATTAATTAATTGTGTTCTTGAATTAACAAGATTATTTCCAATTAGAGGCTGTTAATACTAGGGAATCTTCGAAGTTGTCAAAAGTAACAGCGCTAGTTAATACATCATTTTTTTCCTGTGTGTAAAATGCGACGGAATACAAATATTTCCCGCGATTGGTGCCGCTTCCTCATCTCGCGCTCCACTGAATAATTCTTCCTCTTATCTTCTCTATTCTGTTGCGACAGGCATGTCTGGCTCGTGCAGCGTGCGCGTGTGCTGGAGAAGACTGCCATCGTTCCGGGTGGCCGGAGTTGCCCTGGCGGCTTTACACGAGGGTGCCGCTCTGGTGAGACTGGCGCAACGCGGTGGTAGAAGACCGGCCAGGCTCAGACCGGCGCGTCCCGACCTTAAACGACCGAACAAGACGGATCTGGTTTATCTCGAGGACAGCCCCGACTACTGCGAAAGGAATCTCACGTGAGTCTAATTCGCGAAAACACAACGTAACCCCCTCGACGTTGAATCTCTCAGTAGCGTTATCTATCGAATAGACGATCATAGATTTTATATACCTGGGATGCGCCAATTGTGACTAAAATCAGGGGACCGAGTTGACAGAGTGAGAGAGTTGAGTGAGAGAGTGAGAGAGAATGAGTGAGTGAGTGAGAGAGAGTGAGTGAATCAAAGTGAGTGAGTGAGTGCGTTTCGTATATTGGTAAAGTGAAGGATACAAGATAGAATACATTTTCTCACTCTTTCTATCTACAGGGAAAGGCGCATCCAGAAGATCTATGGATACGATTGCACGAATCGTACCTTAAAAAAATGCAAGAGATACGTTTTATCTTTTCGTATCTAATAAAAAAAATGTTGCGTCAAGCGCTTATTAATATATTTTTCAAGAATATTTGTGAAACCGTAAGAGATGCACAATTACAGATTACTAAGAAAAATTTCACGTGAAAACGATTCACAGGGTGTTTACTCAAATTGTAAAAAAAATTCCCTGAGAATTTCCGGATTTTCCAGGTATTTTTATTAAAAATTCCAGGGAAGATTAGAGAATTTTTAAATGCAATTTTGAAATAATTTTATTTTATTATAAGCTCTTTTTAATGTGTCTCTCTTATAATCTTCCACGAGACTATACCTATCTTTTTTACAATTGGAGCCGCGAAACCTATAATATATGGAAGGCTCACTGTAGTATAGCAGCACTGAATTCTTTTTTATATTGTCTTCTACTATTACTCTGATTTTTTAAATAAAAATTCGCGAATCACACGAGAAAGTACGGAATATACGCGCATATGTATGCCAAATTTATTGTTAACCAATTGTCGACATTTTGCATTATAAAAAATGAAAGAAACCATTTTTTCGGCATTATAAAAAATTTAAGAAACAATTTTTTCAGAAAGAAACAGAATTTAAATTTAAAAGTAAAATTTCAAAAATTTCCTTGAGTGCTAATAAAATCCCATGAAAATTCCCTGAGTTTCAAGGGTAAAAAAAAGTCCTCTGAAAATTCCAGGTTTTCCAGGTAGTAAACACCCTGGATTGTGTATCTTGCTTTTTTTTATATCTTTTCGTCGTGAGTCTTATCGGCGCGTTAGAAACGCAGAATTTCAATACGGTTGAAGGGAGGGATTAATCAGAAAATTCTCGAGCGTCACCATCGGCATCGTTTTTCCATTTCGTGTTATATCATATCACGCGCTTTCGCGCAACGATATCATAATTCTGGTTCTCTCCGCAGGCTTGGCATTCCCGGCACACGAGGAAGAGTGTGCAATCGGACGTCCCTCGGTCTCGACGGATGCCGGTTGCTGTGCTGCGGCCGGGGCTACCAGACGCGAGTGCGGGACGTCACTGAGAAATGCAAGTGCCGATTCGTCTGGTGCTGTCACGTGAAGTGCGAGATGTGCCGGCACACGCGGGAGGAGCACGTGTGCAACTAGGCGGCAGATGCATTCCGGGGTCCGGATCCTATCTGTAGGAACGCGCTCACGTCGTTCTTTACGTTCGGATTAAATTATTTGTTGCCACTTCGCGCTGTATATCCGCTATTAACGCCGCGAGAGGCTACACAACGACACGTTACGTCGATGCGGTTTTCCGCCTGACGGTTGCGGTAAATCGTGAGCAACGTTCTTCAGCAACATCGGGTCGTGCGAATAATAAAATGCAATACGAGGGCGTTCGTTTACCCTTGAAGCCTTCGCTTCCATAAGAAAGCACAGAAAACACTGCGACGAGCTATATGATAAATGATAAATGAATTATGTATTATAATTCGACACTTGCATTTATTTTAGGACTGTTACTTTTGACAACTGCGAAGATTCGAAGCTTCGAAGTTAATTCCGAATCTAAGGTGCCTTAAAGTGTCTTTGAAGCTTCGAAGTTAACTTCGAAGCTTTGAAGGCACTTTAATGTTTATTTCTACCAATGTAGATTAATTTTAATTTCGGTTTAACTTATTTTTCATCTTTTTTAATTCTAAAAAAAAGATAAAGAATAAGTTAAATCAAGATGAAATTAAGTTAATCTACATTGATAGAAATAGACATAAGGCACCTTAGATTCGGAGTTAACTTCGAAGCTTCAAATTCTTTCGAAGCATCGCATCTTCGAAGATGTCAAAAGTAACAGCCCTAATTTATTTAAAAACGAACGGTTTCGATTGTATCTTCTACCAAGAGCGTCCGCTTCACCTCCACCTATGTGATTCATTGATTTAAATATTTTATTATCACCTAGGATATTTTTTATCTAGTGGCTCAAGTGAAACTGCCTGCGGCGATCAAGATTCTCAAGGTATTACTATTGCTAACGTAATGATGCGCGAGGTTGCTGTTGCGTGGCTTATCATCACCGGTCCGAATGTCAGGTGCCATATTACCTACGCGAACGTTAATGCATCGAAAGCGAATGTGTTACTTTTAATTTACACTTAATCGTTTGATTTTATCTCGACCCGGACGTATCGCGGAGGAGAGGCTTATATTCCAGGGACACATTAACGTATGCCCACGCATGCTCGCTCTGCATCATCGGACTCGCGCGATCTGACGATTCGAGTTCTGAAGTAACACTGCGAACACGATACGGCATCGAGTTCCCCTCATCTCTTTTCCGATTCTATTATATACATATATATATATATTTATTTATTCGATATAGCTATACATATATGTATCTCTCATATAATTAGTACGCGCATTCTTTTTTATAGTGAGAATCGAGTGATAGAATATTTTGTCGGAACTTTATCTAGATTTCTCCTCGTGACATATTTACGCATCTCGCGACGCTCGACATCGCGCCCTGATGTGCCAATTTACTATTTCTGCGTACGACAGGGAGAGAGAGAGAATGAAAGACAGAGCGAAAGAGAATGAGAGAAAGAGAGAAAAAGAGCGAGTGAGAGTATGCAAAGGAGAGCAAAAACGTGGTAATAGACCACGCGTCGACTACTTTTTTTTCCTCCTGCACATTCAGCGTATGATACGCGTGCAATTGCGCGACGAGTGTCCTATTTATATCGAAGTAAAGACCTCCGCACGGTATCTCGTAGGTGTATCTCACACTATATATCGATGCTCTCTAGTGCGTAGAACAGAGGTGGCCAAACAGTAGATCGCGACCCAAGTAGCAAGCTGACGTTATTTGTCGTCAAAATGACGTCTAATGTGCTCAAAATGACATATTTTGCTACCTGGAGATCGACCGGTCGATCGCGGACATTCGGGTGGTCGATCGTGGCAACGTAAAATTCACAATACAACAGTTGTAATTGCAATGTAACCATAATTAAATTATTGCTGTTTTATGCCCAATCGCAACACAAACACACAAAATAAAATAAACGTACTTATTTCACATATAAACTTAGATCGCTACGATAGGGAACGGTAGATCGCGATGGGGTGAGGAAGCTGAAAGTAGATCTTGGTGCTTCTAAGTTTGGCCACCTCTGGCGTAGAATCTTCTTTTCGCCTAAGTGAAGAGCAACGTACTTCCGGACATCCAATTGGGATGAAGAAGAAGAAGTGAAGAAGAGCAACGTAGCGAGGAGTCGCCGAGCGAATCCGCCTCGAGACCTCCGCGCCCTTGACTCGCACGAATCGGGAACAATACTACCAATGAATGTAAATATCGTCTCACCATTTTTCTAGACTCTACGTCCGTAATCATCGTTGTATATACATAAGCGTTTCGTCGGCTTCGTTTAGGAAGATCTTTTGCGTTGCGTTTTTACACGGCCCACATGAAATACTCTTGTCCCATCCGCGATTTTATCTCTCACTGTCACTATTTTATATATTTAATATGATAATATGATATATATATACGACCGCTTTATCGCATGCCGCGCCAATTAAGTCGGCAGTCTAGTCATTTACGAATTTTCTGATTCCCATATCAGCCGACACTATGCTCACAACGAATTACACGCGAGATTTCGCATTTTCTTCGGCCGAAATCGTAGTAGCATAACGCATCGCGCAATTATTATTTTGGAAGACATAGATATATATATATATTTACGCTTTATTATTTTATAGCTATAGATATTAAATATTATGCAATGTCTTATAAACAGGAATCTGCAACCTCTCGAATAATCTGCTGAAATTTACTCGAATTATGAGAGGAAGTATTCAGATACATTACATAGTACCATTATATATGCATACAGGGTGTCCCATTTTAAAGGATACAGTGCTATATCCTGCGAACCGATGATTTTATTGAAAAATGTTTCAAGTAAAACTTACTCTGTTCCGAGATATTTTATATTTCATCTCAAAATATGTCAAAATAAAGTATAAAATATTTCGAAAACTATTGATTTTTTGATAACTTTATACCTTAATACTTTTATGTGCAGAATAACTAGAGGCATATTATATTAAAAAAAAATCATATAATTCCATTTAAAAAAAACAAAGGTCACTTTGAAATCTCAGGAACACCTCCATCTAGAAAAAAACGTGTGTACCATCATAAGATGTCCCTCTCGAAATAGAGTAAGTTTTACTTGAAACATTTTTCAACAAAATCATCGGTTCGCGAGATATAGCACTGTATCCTTTAAAATGGGACACCTTGTATACATTGATGTACTATGCAGTTATAGATACGTATCTGGCATGTACTATCAAATTTCCGCAAGCATGAAATTGCTTCACAACCTAATTAATTAGTGGATAACGCTTATTTGATGAATTCTATGATATTCCGCATTATTGCGAATATAACATTACGTGGACATGAATAAACATTATTTCGTGAGGTTGCATATCTATTATCTCTTATTTGTTTAGGATACGGCCTTAAGCGTAGTAGATATCGCGATTCGTCCGTATATTGTAAGAACTTAGCGATAAACGTAAACACGAGGGAATACGCTCGTACCAACGACATACAGAATTCAGTATTGACAAACTGTAATTTATTTTCTTCACGATAATACATCACACTTCATTAGACTCGTAGTCTTTTCAGTCAAATTATGAGAAGGTATTCTCGTAATAATAATAGTAATAGTAAAGACGTCTTCGCTAACTATGAGATAAATCCTAGCTCGTAATACCTTTGTATTCGTATGTACCTGTATTCTACGTGCATTTATATAAATATACATATACGGAAATGTCCATGCACGCGTATATCGAGTCGAATCTCAATGGAACACGCTCACTGCGTGTACCGTCCCTTTGCCGTTTGCACTTTGTTAGCCTTGCGGAGGTAACGCGTGACGACCGCGCTGCATGTGCCGACAATCCCCAAGATCACACCGATCACAATGCCCAAGAAGAACTGAAAATCCTCCGTGAGTGTCCTCGCGTGAATCTTCGGCTTATGGAACTTCTCGGTGTCATCTTTTGTCTTCGCGATGTAACGCAGCCAATAAATGAGCTTGTCGGAGGGATATTGTGGTGTGTCGCGCATCGCCACAGAGACTTTTCGCGCATTTTCATAATAAGCCATCGTCTCGTGGATCTCTTGCACTATCTGCGCGATCTCTACGCCCGAAGCGTTATCATTCGTGGCCTCCGTGGAGCGCGCGAAACCCAACTCAACCGCGCGAGCCGCGTTGCGAGACTCGTGGGCGTTCCTCGGCAGACATATCAGGGGTATCCTGTGAAAGGCAGCTTCCAGGAATTCCGTATCGGTACAATGACTCAACACCACTCGGGTTCGGCTGTAACCTGTAACAATGAGGCAACAGTATTAAGGAAAAGAGAATGCCTTCATGCTATTGCCATATTACCCTGTCACATGATTATTCAATTCAATGGCGCTTTGGAAAGCTCGCATTCGCGAGGCACGTATTTCACTTATGCGCAAGTAAACGCTTATATTCATTGTTTTCATTTACTGTGAAATGTATTGTGCCGTGGGAAAGAGATAAAGGTCCCTTGATGAAAGTTCTACATCGTATTTCATAAAATTTTACGTCTTTAGAAAATTTACATCAATGTTACAGCATGAAATATATATAACATGTAATATCAATACTTTATAATCTGATTACTATTTACGCGCGTTGAAATGTTATGGTTTTATGCTTAATTCTCATTCTTACAAAAATATCCACACTTTTTATCAATATATAGATCATTTATATTTTACCTATGAGGTCTTGTCGGTCGACATCCTCGTCCATAAAAAGATTTATCGGTTTAAAAACATTCTGATCTTTCTTACTCCTCCAAATAACAGCTTGACCTTCTCTGTCTTGTAATTCCTGTGCTAATCCTTGTATCAATATCTCGTAATTCTTTTCTAAAAGAACAACAATAGCACCCGTCCTATATTCGACCAATGATTTTCGCAAGTATTCAGGTAAGGGATGTGCAACTCTGCAATGATGACAGCCGACCTAAAAGCAATTTCAACATGTGTAGACTGCTGAAACATTTTAATGAAAACAATAACAAAATAAAGGATTAATGTGCATTTTACGAACCACTACGAGTAGCTCTGTTAAAGACGCAAAGTCAGAACGTAACACCCTATCGCCTCCCCAAAGTACTAGTCGAACATCTGAGTAAAGATGCTCAAAATCGTGCCAATCCGATATATATTTTGTGGTTAATCGTAGAGCGGGAATTTGATAATCGTTCCTAGTAGCAGAAAATATGGATCTCCCTGTTAAAGCCGTTGAAAGTCTCGACAAAAATCCGCCACTATGCATCGGCAGAGCAACTCTAGTGTATTCAAATGTATACAGTTCCTCATCTGGATTTCCTATCCAGATTACTGGAATGGATTGCATATGCTTTGCAAATGGAAGCAAGCAGCCATCATGTCTAAAAAAAATATCGCAAAAATATGTATTAAATATATATAAAAATAAAATAAATAATTAAATATATATAAAAGTATATGTATGGAACATTAATATTTCATTAAGTTAATGTAGTCTAGGCCTTTCAAATATATCGTAATAAAATTTTGAAATTAATCTTAAGGGGATCCTATAGTGAAGACTGAACTCCGACGCGAGAGCCGACTTTACCGACCGATTCACAATACATACATACGATTTACGAAACATCGATACATCACTACATACTACTACATCAATATCGCACGCACACATGCGAAAAATGATAGAGTAGGGTGCAATTTTTTTTCTAGGCTTTCAATCTCAGTTTTTAAGGCTCAGTGGTATTTGTGCATGTAATCCGAAGTGCGCTACGGTCTCATTTTGTACCTATAAATCGTAGAACTTTTATATCAAGCAAACGTTTATGTCAGGTGACATAACTTCGAACCGAAAGATAGTGACACCAAATGTAATTTTTTAACTTTTTTCCGATTTCATCATGAAATCGACCGTAGCGCAGTTCCTGAGTGTGCGTACTTTAATTGCAGACCAAACAATTGCAATTCTGTCCAACCAATTCGGAATGGCACCCTAGGCTGCAAATGTCGGTAATTCTCGTCACTATAGGATCCCCTTAAGATCAATATACCTTAATGCTGGAAATATAATGAACGTGGGCTCAAATTCCGATACTTTCTTCACTGTCTCGCTGAAGAGAATCTCACATGCTTTTAGTGTACGTATGTCGGCATTCAATGACTTATCAACGTCCAGTTGTAACACTTCAACGTCAACCAGCTTATTGTAGAGATCGCTAGCAGCATAAGTCGGTATTATCAACTTCGTATCGATCCCTTGATCCGACAAGGTATTGGCCAATAATGATATATCATATACATTTTCAAACGAAATTACTAGAGCCGACAGAGGAGGAGCTGTCAGAGTTGAGCTGCTCGCAAACCGGAATAAATAAAAACATACATACAAGCCAGTTAACGTAAACATTATAATTATGGTCGCTCTTGAAATATTTATTCCAATTTCTGCTTTGCACAGACGAGCGATTTATAAAGCTTGCACAAATGACGTCCAAAATTCGACTAGACTATCGATCCTTCCAATATCGATTTTTTAAGAATTATGATTGCACGAAAGTGATATTTTTTTACGCGATCACCAGCGTCGCATTAACCAGTAAACAAATTTTCGAATTTGTTGGTAAATTACTAATTGAAGATGTTGTACTCGGCCCGGTGTTTCGCAAAGTGATCACAAAATCTAAAAGAAAAAACGCAAGCAAAATTATTGAACGCAAACGAAGGACACGGTAAAACATGTTTAAAGAGGTTCTCGCGTTTGATGAAATATAAAACAAGCCTATAATATATAAGTGATATGAAAGTTAATTATATCAACAGTATCTAGAAAAAATTTAATTGGCTTTTACCGTACTGTTTTGAAGATATCTAATTTAAAATGTATAGAATTTTGCATTACAAGTATATTCAAAACCTAACGCCGTAAATATTTTCTTTTAATTTGAAACATTTGTACAGGGTTGTGCCATAGATTTCAAGATTACGTCTACATGGATTATTTACATGTTATCTACATAATGTTTACACGAACTTTTTTCATATATAAACAATATAAACTATTGTAAGTTAGATAGCATAATGCAAAGAAAAGAGCAATTAAATTATAAAATAATAAATGTATTTAACTGTGGTATTAATTATGAAGATATTTAATAGTAATTGCAACTGAGAAATCGAAATTGCAAACGAAATGCAAATCTCCGATATCTGATAATCCATAAATTACTAATAGTTTACATAAATGACACGTTAAACATATGGTCGTTCTTTTTGCTACACTTCTGAACTAGTGCAATGAGTTAGAATGAAAGAAAATATGGCCCTACGCACAATGGAGGAATATTAGATATTAGGAATAGGAATTAAAATTTTAGAATCAGTTTCCTCAATAAATATTGAACGTAACGCACAATGGATATTAATAAGATATAAGACATAAATGTGTTATACGAAACATAACATAACTTATTATTTATCTATAGTGTTCATTGAGAAAACTGATTCTAAAATTCTAATTCCTATTCCTAATATCTAATATTCCTCCATTGTGCGCAGGGCCTATATTTGTCTTATTCTAACTTATTGCATTAATTCAAAAGTGCAGTAAAAAGAACAGACCAATAGTTTACATTATCTACGTGCAGATGTTAGACCATTATATTTTATGTGTAAACGCCCAACCCTGCATTTGTAT
>NJRL01000415.1:40866-57971 GCA_003063815.1 Aphaenogaster rudis
AATCTTACGCTGCAAAAAGTAGTCATTGTTAATGGAATAATTTTTCCTGCAGTAATACGAAAAGGATGTTTAGCTCGTATCATTAACAAAATAAGATTTCTCGCCTCTTTTGATTCCAATTTGTACCATTCAAGATCACACAGAGCACGATATACTGCATCGCACTAAACAAATATATGTGTAACAATATATTAATGCCCATGTAATTTGATCGAGAACTATTTCCAAAAATATAAATCAAAATTAACTACGATATAATTGAATTTTACTTTTTATCAAAAGGAATATTAGAAATAGAAAATTCATTTAACTTAATAGAATTTGCATTTTAATTAACATTAATAGAAGACAGATCTTTTATTAAACATACATGAATGTGTAAAAAATAAATTTTCAATAGTTTTTTTTCTAACGATGTAATATTTATGCCACTCATCACTATTATCTTAGATTGTGACATCAGAAGCGAGAAAATACATAATAAAAATGTTTACAACATACATTAAAATGGAAATATTTTCAACATAACAACACTTGCAATCGATAGAACAGACTCGTAAAATATACTATAGACTCTCTTTTTATTTCGTTAATCAATAAATAATCATATATATCTGGAATTGAATTGTGCCTAACCATTAAAAACAAAACAAGCTGTGATCACAGCTATTATATCTGTCAAATTAATAATATATAAAAATAAATATATGATTTAATTCTTCTCCCCGAAACAAAAAGAGAGTTTTTAATATGATTTATAAGTCTATTCTTCCGATTGCAAATATTGTTTTATTAAAAAATATTTCTATTTTAATATACTTTGCAAGAATTTTTATTATGTGTTTTCTCTTCTGACGTCACAATCTAAGATAGTAGTAGTGATAATTATATATTATATTTATATGTATATAGGGTGTTTGATAATAGATGTATGATCTCTCGTGAGCAGATAGAGCGGATTAAACTGAGTGGAGAAGTCCTGTATCGTTTTGCAATTTTTGCAATAATTAATAAAAAATTTATTAATAAATATCTGCGAATAGCGTGCATCCGCGGTGAGATATCGAATAGAGCTCGTGCGTCTAGCAGCTGTGAACGAAGCTGAATTCTCTTTTCTCGCCGCGCATAAACATTCGCCACTAAATCGGATGCACACTCATTCGCAGATCTTCATTAATTAATTTTTAATAATTAATACGATAAGTACAAAATAGTATAGAACCTTTCTATTTATTTTAATTCGTCCTATCTGCCAACGAAAGGTGTTACATCTATTATCTGATACCCTGTATATATTATTATATAGCTTACTTGCTCTGTTGCTAACTCTCCTGCACCACAATAAAAAAAAGTATTCATCAATAAAACAACGAGAGAAAGTGTCGAAAAGCACAATTTTGTGACAACAGCTTCATCTATTTCTTTGTCAGTAAGTAACTGAAATACATAAGTTATAAGAAAATAAAAAAGCGTATATATCTATTAAAATATTTTTTCACATTTGGATTTTTTCACATCTGGAACTTACAATAGTAAATAGAAAGCCGCTTAGGCAAAATACAACACCAAAATGAAATATCGTTATTAACATCATTAAAGAGTACGTATTCTCAATATTGTCAGCAAATCTATAGAAGGAAATATATATAAAAAGATTATCATATTGAAATCAAGAAAACTGTATAGAAATATCTACATTGCACATACATTGTCTATTATTTTTCTTTCTTTAAGAAAATTACATGCTTTAGTATTAATAAAATTATTATAAAGACATTAAAACACATAATTAAACGTAAAATATGTGTTAAATTTATGTTTAAAATATTAAATTTTTTGAAAAAGCACATATAAACAGATATTTCATAAATCAAGCATTTTTGGACATATGTTTATAGGAATTTGTTTTCTTGTTTTGATATCAAGAAAACACTCCCGCAATTTTTTCTCGTATTTCAAATACACCTTATATGTACCTAAAGTTAAAACATAAAATATCGTAGATTCAAAATAATTTTCTATACTTTTAGTTATGAGTTTAAAATAAAAATACATAAACATTTATAATTGCGTTATATGTTAATGAAAATAAATCAGAACTCTTAACAAAATAAGTTTTAGAAGTATAAATGTGTAGCGATGACATACTGTATTGTAAAATATGAGCGATCAATTAATTCGTGCGAAGTAAATAACAGCAAATTTTTGATATCTTATTTAATCACACATAGGAGAGAGTTGCCAAAATCGTACTACTTAAGATATTTTATATTATATTTCTTAGTTGGTACTAGTTTGCACGCAAGTTAATATTAAAAATTGTAGCTTGATGATTAAGACACCTGCTATTATATGTTTAACTTTTTAACAAGTCTGAATTAATCTGTTATAAACTTTTTGTAACATGTTGTAAAAAGTAAGATTTAAGCAACTGGTCTCTTAAATCGCACTTATTGGTTCCCAAAAACATAGCTCTTTTAAAAATAGTAAATTTGTAAATGAAAATAACAAAAAATATATTTAATGGATTATATATATTAATATCTAATAAATCAAAAAATATACTATATATATATAATAATAATAAAATATATATAATAATAAGACGATTAATAATATGATTTAAAAATTCATACTTAGCATAGGTTAGATATATTTGATTTATTATTTTATAACCAGATAATTATTTATATAGTAATAAAATAATAAATAATAACAAAATGATTATCATAAGATGATAAATAAATAAACACAAGTTATGTCAAATCATATTACTACGATACAATAAATTAATACAAAAATTAAATTGCTCGTCAATTTAATATGTGAATTAATTATTCCGGCTTCGTGTAAGGACTGTGTTTCAAGACCGACGAATATGCGGCGCGCAGTTCGCATGAGCAGGAATATTCACAAAATAATTATTATTAGGCACCAAGAACCGCCGCGACCGTAAATGGCTTTTTCTTTTACTTATATTTGTACAATAAATTAACTTTTATAAAAACATAAAAATGCAGAATAAAGCTGCGTCGTCAAATTATTATAGGCTATATAAATTGATCAAAATTTACATCAATCGTGATTTCTTAAATGTCTGTAACATACACAAAATAAGATATAATTTAGAAACTTTTTGTCTATATTTTTTATTGCTCATTTATTTTATATTTTTAACACGTCAGATGTTGTTTATATTCAATAATATGAAAAAAAATTGTACGATTTAGAATAATTTAGATGATCAGTACGCATTAGGCAACTCTCCCCTATAGTTTAATTTACAAATAAAGTTAGCATATAAAGTTAACATATAAAGTAAGTAAGTAGTAAACATATAAAGTTAACATATAAAGTTTAAAATTCTTATGTAGAAAGAAATTTTTCAGTAATATTCCTACAGTTACTTTGTTAAACCTTTTATTGTTGCAATAAAAATTCATACCTGATAAGTCTTAAATGGGTCGCTACGATGTTATTTAGAACTTTGTTGAAATTTTTGCACGAGACCAAATTAACTAATCGGCATTTGAGGTTCTCTAACTGACCGCAAATGTGAAGAATTATTAGTAATAAAAAAAGATCTACACACATGTAAATAATAACTGATAATAAGACCGTTATAGTATGAACGAAAAATGTCAATTCATACTGCGGACTCTTATATGTATCATAGAAATGATACGTCTCTAGCGGTAACAGCTTGCTCCGATCCGTGAAATTTGTTGTGTATATTACTTGAACACCGAAATAAGGAGGAATGGTTATTGTGAGAAACCCTATTACCATGAAAACGTAGCCAATGATCATGATTAATCGAGCAGTTCGTGCTCGTCTTATCATGACATTTCTCTCTGCATCCTGCTTAAATACCATCCAGTCTTCCACCATCATATTTATAATCGACAAGACAACTTGGAAATATAAATAAACATAAATAAAATATTAGTATTACTAAGATATATATATGCTAAAATATTCAACAATTTATATATGTTATTTATAAACTACCGATCCGAAAAAAGAATCATACATATTCGATAATTTTTTTCGATAGGTATATGTATACTGCTATAGAAGTGTAAATCACATATAATTCCTAATTTGTAATATTATAATCCACAATATATTTATAATAATCAATCAATTATAAAATAATTTAACAAAATAACGGAATATCTGATCTTAAAAAAAAGCATGTAAAAAATTTAATTGTCGCTTTTCCGCGATGTGCTAAAAAATTGGTTCTCTCATAATGCTTACTTTTTGAGCGACTGTTGTGGAAATCGCATAATTTAACAGTTTATTTTACAATTTTTTTTCAGTCACATGTATACATGTATATAGTTGTCATAATGGATTAGAAGATTACAAGTTATGTGAAAATAATTTTCTTAAAATTTTCTTCGGAATATTTTGTTACCAATCAAGTATTGAAGATGTATGTAAGTTTTATTCGTATCACGACAGCTCGTAGTACGAAGTAAACAGAATAGCAAATACGAAATATATTTTATATAACATGTGCGTGGAAAGTGCCCATTCCGCGCGTAATGGGCCACTTTCCACGCACGTGTAATATAAAATAGTGTGTGTAACACGTGCGAGTTGACAATTGTAAACTCGTGCGGGTGATCGCATTCGCCTTCTCCGCGCTCGTGTCCAATTGTCAACTTCCCGCACTTGTTACACAAATAACTATTTTCAAAGGGTTATTGTTAAACAGAAGAAGGACGGCAATTTATACATAAATGGAAATAAAAAGCGCGCGCGTAACACGCGCTTGTATGTCTGGTAATCTAAACATTTAAATTTAAATAATTCTCGACATACCTGTTCGTTTCCATCGCATGATAACATATTTTATTGATACCATCAGCAGGGGTAGTGTGGTCTGCAAAGTGCCTATTAGAAGTATTATATCGCCCCAAACACTCATAACCACACATATTAGCGGAATATTAGAAACAAATATTAATAACATTAAAATAATGCCGACTCGAATTTCTAGTAATAAACTTTTCGTAGCAAATCTTTCGGTTTTAGGCCACAAACCCGTCATTTCCAAACCCAAACGAAGAAGTTCAATTGTCCATACGAAATCTGACAAATTTTTATATATTAGTTAAGGAATTTTTATACAAGATAACAAAAACTTTACTAAACTAATTTATTTATTAGACATAAAGCATGCGTAATTGACAGAAAATATATGGAAGTGGTACCTTTGTAACTTGAAGATTTCTTAATATCCATGTCGAGAACTAACATGAGTATCATTTGATTGTTCCCAGCGTGTGCTGTAAAACGATTATTGCACATGCTCTCCATAGAGGTGGAAAAACTCGGCAACTTCACCCAACGTTGCATTAAATATTTAAAAAGCTATCTCCAATTGATTACAACTGTTGGTAACGCAAAAAAACTTTATAAACGTACAATAAGTGATAAAGTTGTTTACGTCTGGTCGAATAAGACAAGAGATGGATAATATTGCATCGCAATACATTATAAGTTTGCTGCATGTTCGTCTGAAAAGTTTTTTCATATTTCGTATCGTTTCATTCTGTACGCTTTTACTTCGAAAGGACAATAACGTAACTGCATATTTAATGGGATTCTATATACCTGCCACGAATTCAGAAATATTATAGTCAAAAGAGAGAATAACATGATATTATTGTTGTACATAACTTTCAAATGTCCATTTCAAAAATATATCTACCGTTATAACAAACGTGAGTAAAAACAATATTATCTCTATCAAGCAGGTCACTATACATATTTTATAATTGTTTATTATCAATGTTTTTTCTTTTCGGCATTTTAAGGAGTACAAAATTGAAATTTTATAACATATAGTTTTTAAAGATCTAGCAACATGTTCGCTACAAAATAAATATGAAGAAACAATGTCCTGGCATGTTTCTGCCACGAAAAACAGATTTTACCGTGTTCATTTGGTAAAATGCAACTAACACAAAAAATTAGTAAAACATTATCGTTAGTTATAATCTTATTTAGAAACAAATATTAAAAACAGATTTTATACTATAGATTAATCAGTTCTCCTTGAACGTAGTAAAAATACCATTGCAAAAAAATACTTTATAATATAATTTACAATAAACCGCAAACATCAATAGACAAAACAAAATTTTATTTCTATCGTAACAATTACTTAATACAGTCGTCTTCTACTTGTAATTATTTAATTACAAACACATCCATTTCTTTCTTTTAATCAACATATCAGCTCGATCGTTAGCCATGTTTTGCCAATAAAAAAGATACATAGCCAGATGATGTCTTTAATATCTAAAAATAATTATATTTTTATTTACAGATATTACAGAAAAACAAAAGGAAATTTTTACAAAAAGTGATGTTGGTTTACAAAAATGCTTTAAAGAATACCTCACTGATTACATTGACCTTCATGTATGTATGTTGTAGAAGTTAAGATACTGACTGATCACGATTGCTTTAATCCGCGTTTATAAATATTTTTTAAAGTTTAATGATCTAAATATAAACATATATTACATAAATCACATAAATCGTGTGATCTTACTTTCTGTAATAATATAATTCAATTTGTCCTAGTGTATTTTAACATTGCTACTTAATTTTACATTGCGGTGAGTACTGGATCACCGTCCCACTTTGCCAAACCTTAAGTTAAAATCTTTTAAGTTAAACCTTTTAAGTTGAAAACACATCGTGTTAAATGAACTTTGATTTACGTAGAAAATACAAATTACGGTAATTTTTGCTGCGATAGAAATTACGAATGATGAATACTGATTTCTGCTAATTGCAAAAAATAGAATGGTGAATTATACAAGGTGTTTCAGGACCCATAGGACAAACTTCAGGGGATGATACGTCTCACCAAAAGAATCAATTTTTGTTAAGGAACTTGTGTCCTTCGACGCATTCATGATCTATGCGTCCTTGATCAGACTGCTTATGAGGTAGGCAACCGGAAGTATTCCACGTGGCATCTGACAATAGCAGTCAAAGTAAAATAATAAAAAAGTAAAAACAAAATTAAAGGACGTATAGATTAGTATTGTCAGATGTCAAACGGAATGCTGCCGTACGACCGGTTGCCTATTTCGCAGGCGATCTGAACAAGGACGCGTAGCTCTTGGAGGACACGGGTTCCAAATTGATTCTTTTGGTGAAACCTATCATCCCCTGAAAGTCCCATGAGTCCTGAAACAGCCTGTAAATCTTATTTGGCGAAAAGGAAAAATATGATTAATAAATTTCATTAAATAATTAATAATAATTAATTTTGATACATAAAGGACCCTGCATCATTTGCACGTAAAATAGGTCCCAACCGATTTTCTTCAAATTCCGTATACAATTAGATGTATCATTAGATAGATCAACCATATAAAAAATTTTTCGAAGAAACCACCTTTTCGAGCTGTGAAGCGATATATCTGATAATAATGCAGAGTCCGTATTATACGATATTTTGAGATTTGCATTGAAAATCATTCTTGTAAAAAAGAAAGAGATGTAACGATATCTAGAATTATATATGTATATTCTCGATTTTGGAAGGTTTCTCGATACTCTATTTGATCAAAACTCATATTCGAGAAATGCTTCGATGACAAATGAAATCATATTGTTTTCTATGTCAATCGTCATGGGTTAATTATATATTGCCATACAATAATATTACAATAGTTTGATTGTATGTTACTCAGACTCAGTTAATTCTCCAATCCATAGGATAAGGATGATTTTCTAGGGCCAACGACGAGGATTGGCCTCATATATTTCTTTGTTACTTTTTCTTTTATAATATTTCTTTCGTTTTACTGACTTTGTTAATTTTTTTCAATATATAATTAATCCATGATGATTGACATAGAAAACGATATGATTTCAACTTTGTCATCGAAGCACTTCTCAAATATGAGTTTTTGGTCAAATAGAGTATCGAGAAACCTTTCAAAATCGAGAACATATATAATTCTAGATATCGTTATATTTCTTTCTTTTCTTACAAGAATGATTTCCAATGCAAATCTCAAAATATCGTATAATACGGACTCTGCATCATTATCGGATATATCGCTTTACAGCTCAAAAAGGTGGTTTTTTCGAAAAATTTTTTATGTGGTTGATCTACCTAATCATACATCTATAATTGTATACGGGATTTGAAGAAAATCGATCGGAACATATTTTACGTGCAAATGGTGCGGGGTCCTCTCATTCCGTACATAAAATTTAGAATAAATGATTAACTATTTTGTGTTTTGAAATATCGTTGATATTTCGGCTTGAATCATTAATTTCATCATTCGATAGAGGTAAAGCGAAATAAGGTTAGGTTAGCTAGCTTCAATCAAGTCGAAAAAATAAGGTCAAGAATTTGAATTTTGTTTTGCGTAGAAAGAACGAACGAAATGGTAGAAATTATTCTATGCGAGAAATAGCCAATAGTTAATAGATCATTTAACCTTTACATATCTATGTCTGAAGGATTATACATTTCATAATAATTTTAAACAAATATAGCAGTCAGTAGTTTGAGTTGTATAACATATATCATTGATATATGTCTTCATAAAGTAAATATCTATTATTTATACAATAGAACTCCGTTTATCCGAACATGTCGGAGGACAAGACATTTCCGATAACCAAATATAATAGTTCAAGCAAATGTTTGTATACATTCAGTTTAACAATCGCATTCATATAACTGGAACTTCGCTCGACCATAGTTCGGATAATAGGAACTCAAATATGAGTTCGTATATTTGGAACCGAGCACGAACTTGTTCGTATAAATGGAATGCAGATAAATGGAATTCTACTGTATTTGCAGTTCAGTTAGTGAGATTTTCTTTAAGAAAATCACGCGCAGGCACAAAATTGCACTAAAATAGATTCCAGATTTTTTGCAAAAAACGAAATTAAAGATTCTAAATCTTACGGTGCAAAAAGTAGCCATTGTTAATGGAATCATTTTTCCTGCAGTGATGCGAAAAGGATGATTGGCTCGTATTAACAAAATAATATTTCTCGCTTTTCTTGATTCCAATTTGTACCATTCAAGATCGCAAATGGCACGATGTACTGCATTGCACTTAACAAATACATATATAAGACCACGTTAATGTCAATGTCATTTCAATGTGAAAGATTTCCATTAAGAGACATTAGTAAAAATTTATTGGGATTTAATTTATTTTGTTTCTTTTATATTTTTATTTCTTATTTTTTATTTTTTTATAAGTATTAAATTTAGAAACAGAAAGCTTATTTACGATAATTTTTTCACGCATGCTTGTGAAATGAGTTAAATGAGAACTTAGCTACTTTGCAAAGGATACATTAAATATTAAAAGTATTACCCCTAGTTTGATAACAGTTCTTCGTTTTGCAAAAACTCCTCGAACTTAGTAGCAAATAAAAAATAGGGATAACGTGGTCGGCAATAAACAGGGACATATGTTGTATCTCAGTGTTTTACGAGCTCGTGAAATCTATTATACACGTTTTTTTCCATCTTATGATGCTTATTACATATGTACGCATTTTCGTATCGAAGGATAATGCATTTTTAACGAATCTGTAGAGAGAATTAAGACAAAAGAAATAAAGAACGTTGTATGAAGGGAAAGCGTTATACAATGGAAAATGTGTAAGATATCATGTGTGAACACTAACAACATACGTATAAGCTAATAACAATTCCGAACAATTAATATAAAAATATTTTTTGTTTATAATATATGCAAAAGTATATTATATATTATTATATATTATAAAGTTAACATATATGACAAATATTATAATTTTTTCTTTTAATGCATAAAAGTAGATAAGCCAAATTTATTTTTTGTACAAAAAGTATAGTGCACATAAAACGAAAAAATTAAAAATAAAATAATAAAGTTACGAATGAATACGAAGGAATATTTTGTTTTTTTTAATGGAATTAAATACTCTCTAATAAAGAATGTAAAGATTATACAATTTATATATATTGAACTAATATTGAAAAATAATAACACATAGATTACGGTTACATCTAATTATAGGTTCAGTCACATCGGTAGTGCTGACAAAACTCATCAATTATAATCTAAACATAAAACTGCAAAATACATAAAAAATATAAAATATTTATATGCGGTCTTATCCTAATTATTAAAATATTTTATATTCTAATATTCCAATATATCAAAGCTATGAATTATAATCTTTTTATAATATATCTGAAATAAATATATAAAGCATATTTCAGATATATAAATATTTCAAATACTGCCCAGTCCAGCTACCGATGTCTATGTCAATGATATTTATTATTTTTATCATTATATTTATTATTATTACATATTAATCACGTCGTGCAAGCAAAACCGATATATAACCGGCTGATGTTTTTAGTAGCTGAAAAAAATAAATTATTTTAAAAATTGTATTAAAACTTTTACAAAAAGATAAATATTATGAATATTATCAATATTAAATCGCAATTTTTCATAAAATGACTGACATTTTATAAAAAATCTTTGTGATTAAATATATATATTTATATATTTATGTTCACTTACGCTGCAGAAGGCATTCATCGTTAGAGGAAAGATTTTTCCAACAGTTACGTAAAGTGGCTTGTTTGCGCGGTTCATCAATAAAATTAGACTTCTAGCTTGCTTCGGTTCCAATTCATACCAACGATATTCACACGCAGCTTGATAGACACCTTCGCACTATAATGCGATATAATCTTATCAAATATTTAGAAAACACCTTATACAAACTTAATTATCTTAAAAAATTAATTATGTGTATATATAGGGTGTTTTGTTTTAAATGATACAGTCGATTTTCTTCGAAATTATCGATGATACAAAAAAATGTTTCAGGGATAAAAGTTGAACAGTTCGAGGGGGACATCTTATGATGGCCACATGTTTTTTTAGATGGAGGTGTTCCTGAGATTTTAAGGTGACCTTTGTTTTTTTAAATGAAGTCATTTGATTTTTTAAATATAATACCTATAATTTCTCAAGTTATTTAGCATATAAAAGTATTAAGGTAAAGCTATCAAAAAATCAATAGTTTACGAGATATTTCATATTTTATTCTGACATATTTTTACATGAAATATAAAATATCTGGTAAACTATTCATTTTTTGATAACTGTATCTTAATATCAATTGATGCGAAAAAAAAACACATGGTTGCTTTTCAAAAAAATTATGTAATTTGTAATGTGCAGTTACATACTTATTTGAAAAACAACTATGTGTTTTCCTCACATCAATTGATTCATCTCATTATTCTACTCATAAAAGTATTAAGATACAGTTATCAAAAAATGAATAGTTTACAAGATATTTTATATTTCATGTCAAAATATGCCAGAATAAAATATAAAATATCTCGTAAACTATTGATTTTTTGATAGCTTTACCTTAATACTTTTATGTGCCAAATAACTAGAGAAATTATATTATATAAAGAAAATCATCTAATTTTATTTAAAACAACAAAGGTCACCTTGAAATTTTCGGAACACCTCCACCTAGAAAAAACCTGTGTCCATCATAAGATGTCCCCCTCGAAACCGTTCAACTTTTATCTGAAACATTTTTTTGTATCATCGATAGTTTCGGAGGAAATTGACTGTATCATTGGAAAGTAACCACCTTAAAGGTGGAGGTAGATTAGGTCAAAAGAAAGAGAAAAGTCATGTACCGCTTTGCAAAATTCGCATTAGTTATTGAGTAATTAATTGAAATGTCTGAGCGAATCAGCGCGCGGAAAGCGGTAGGGCGGATTGTCGATCATGAAAAATATCTAATACTACAGAATATACATTTATTTTTTCAGTAACTGTTTTTCAGTTAAATAGTATACATATATCAAAGTTTTGCAGCAAGGCAATATTTGCATGAATTTGATAAAGTAACAACTTACTTGCGTTATTAAACATTCTCCAACAACACAATACAAACACATATGTGCGAAAATATTTGCGACAACTGTTATAAGGAATAACAGTCTTACGAGAGATAAATGACGTCCATCAGTGACAACCTAAATTATTAATTAAAATAAGAAAAATAATTGGAGAATATTAATTACCATGTAAATAAATATATTAACACATTGATTGTAGTTTTATGCATTTTTATTTATTTACTTTTATTTATTTTATATAACGCGCATATAACAATTAGAGACTTTCTATGTATATACATATACATATATACATATATATATGTATACATATGTATTTATTTTCAATTAAAATATGATTTGTTTTGTATAAAATATATATACGTTTTATATTATACATATTATATTTGTTATATACAAGATTTATATGTATATGAATTTAACCATCAAAATATGTTTGAAAGCAATGCAATATAAATACAAAAATTAGGAATTGTTGCACCGTTAATCAAATAGCCTCTACGCGCTGTGTGTTCTCATTTAAGCATCAATAAATAAATTTAAACATCAAATCTGAGATTATATATAACTTATATCACACATATTTAATTTAATAATGACTTATACATTGAATATGAAAACGTTTTGTGAGTAGTTTTGTTGAGACTGCGAAAGAAAAGAAATTTGTTTATTGACTTACGGTAACTAGTAAAAATCCATATAGACTAAATAACGTGCCGAAATAGAGGAATAATCCAAGAAGCATCAAAGTAAACGTACTTTCAATGATTGAAACACATCTATAATAAACAAAATTATTATTGAAAAATAAAATGAATTCTTTTATAATGATTGTATCTATTATTAGTTGTTGCCTAAGAAATAATAAGTAATACTAATATAATACGTAATAAGTAATAATAATTTTAACGTTCAGGTGTTTCGAAATGTTATAATTTTTCTATTGGAAGTATATACATTTATTAAATATATACATATTTGTTGTATTGCATAGCTTTATTTGATCTTTGCCATTACATAAAATAATTAACGTTGTTATATAAAATAATGAGTGTTCAAGATAGTGAATGAGTATTATGTACGAAACCTGATAAGGCGTACATGATCCATTATAACGTCCGCTAAGACATGATCGAAATTTGGATTCTTTTCAGAACTCGTCACCAACCGACCCTTAAGATTCTCCAATTGACCACAGACATGGAAAACCAACAATCCAAAGAGGCTGTCAATCGCAGTGTAACCCATGGCAGATACCATGAGAGTAACACCTTGTGCTACGAACGTGAGCTCGAAGTACGGACTTGTATCTGTGTCATAGAAGTAATATGTCTGCAGGGGCAATGGTTTACCCGGATCGGTCACATTTGTGATGTACCGCATGGTAATCCCGAAACACGGAAGAATAAACAGTAAAATAAACGACGCGAACATTATGACAAATCCGCAGATTATGATCATGCGAGGAATCCGCGCGCATCTTATCATGATCTTCCGTTCTTCATCGGACTTCAGTCTGAGCCAATCTTTAGCGATCATGCACATGATCGGCGCAAGGGCTAAAAAGATAGATTATAATGAGAGAAATAAATGATTAATTATGATACAATTATATTTTTCAATGATATATAAAAATTGGTAATTGTTATAAAAAAACAGGCATAATTATATATAAAAAGATTATAAATTAGAATCTTATCATCAAATGCCTAGTGCATTGACTTCATATATTTAAAATCGTAATTTAGTAGAAACAATCACATTAAAACGTACAGCTTAAAATTATTTTTAAAACTTTAAAATAACTTTTTATATACACTTCGCAATAAATTCGCAAGCTGAAATTAATATATCTATTTATTAAAATAGTTATATTGCTATTACTTATCTTTTTAATAATATTATAATACTATTTTTAATGATTTTTAGTGTTATAACAATATTTTATATTTTTTAAGGAAACTTCATTTTTCTGTGCCAAATTTATTCTACGAGGAAGATTTATTTACCAGCTTTTTTGCTCCACATGATGATCAGCTTCATTATCATCGACACTAAAGGTAAGGTGAATTGTAAATTGTCCGTCATCGACATCAGATCGCCCCAAACTCTTATCAGAGAATGTATGCAAGGAATTACGCAAACAAAGGTTACCATAATTATCAACAAAAACACTCGAATGTTAGCCATTAATTTTTCTCGCGTCGTTTCCTCCATTTTCGGCCAAAGGCCGATGAATTCCAAGCTATGGCGATTCAGTTCTACCGCCCATTCAAAGTCTAGCTACCAAAGTGTAAATTCATTAATTCGACCGTTGCGGAGAAGTATTTCTATGATTTCAAGTATAATAGAATGGCATGTCTTAAATAAAAAAATACAACATTAACATTCAACATTAATATCTTTCACCATATATACAATATCATATGGATTATTAATTATATTACTTTTTCTTTTAATTTCTCAATTTTACTCGCTCTCTTTTCCTTTTTTCAGCTTGAGAATATCAAGAGCACTGAATCATACTTTATATTTTTCATATAATACACATATAAATTAGGTACATATACATATATAATAATACAAACTTTAAATCTATAGATTATAAAAAATATTTAATGTTTAAAAGTTTGTATCACGTATACATGTTTTTTTCATGTAATTCTATTGTAAATATATTTTTTTCTCTAACTTGTGTAAACACATATATTAATACGTAGCAAAATAATATTGCTTTGTCACAATATATATATTAAGCAGATAAAATATATTCAACTTGTAAGATCATCGAGCAAAACACTACATTCCCAACATGAATTAGAAACAATAACGGACCTGCGTATCCCGAATGTCCAATACCATCCATATCTAAGGTCGGTCATATACTATTTTTTTCTCCGTCTCAAAAAGAATATTTTCATCCCCACTAGCCAAGTATCATCGCGCATATTCGTGACATGACATATTCCCGTACTAAACATAGGGCCTATAGAGAATAATCGATGCATTATAAATATTGCGTATTCTGATAAGTGCGGTTACTATTTCACATGATTTAATACACTACAGTACCCCTCGATGTTCAGTAAAAGAAAATTGATCCGAGAAAATGCGGACTTCGAAGTTTTTGCATGCTCGACAAAACGAAGACGGCTGAGAAAAAAAGAAAATAATATTACATTCGTGGATTGATGCATTATTGATGCATTCTTATAGAAACTTTCTTTCGTCGCAGCGTAACAATTCTTAGGGAGAGTTAGTCGCAACTGTGTGAGCAACGTACGCCTCTCTTTCTCTTTCTCTCTGCGAGTAAAAACGAGTAAAATATATTTCAATTCTACTGATTGTGAGAACGAAAATTTCATGATTATTCATCGAAAACATCAAGATCGAAAGTTTTATGTTTTTAGACCCAGCTAAAAGTGAAAGATTATTCATAAAAAATGTAAGTTGTATATCCTCCTGTACGTGTTTTTTGTATACTTTTGTCCTATTAATATCATTTATAGGCAACAAACGCTTTCACTTTTATCTTCTATTAAGAAATACCCATACAGCACAGAACATTGCAGTAACATTTCGGCAATATTATTATGTTACTGCAATATTACTGCAATGTTGCTGCAATTTTTATGCTGTATGGGTAATTACTGCATTTTCATTTAAATTTACTCCATTTCCATTTACATGATCCTATGCGATCTGTTTTAAAGGGAATCTTTAAACAAAAAAATGACTTCGGTCATACTACTTGAAGTCGGGAGCCATCTTAATTAGCGCGTACTTCATTTAACTGGGAATTAAACCGTAAAATTGACCGAACAATAGCCCGCAATTACAACCATGTCGAGACTTTAACGCTGGATCAATTATCCGAGGTTAACTGTTAATTTCCCGTTTCACACCGTTTCTTTCTGTAATGCTCATCCTTAAAAAAGAAATCATAATTTTCTGCACATATTTTTACTATACATTTGTTTCTACAAGCAACTCAACAGTTTGACAAATTATGCAAACGTATCTCTTACAATTAGTTAATTCAAGTCACCGAATTTGTTTTATTTAATTTGTTTTATTTAATTCTCTTGTATTAGAATCATCTTGCAGATTTCATAAAACAAATGTAAAGTAGCTTGAATGATATTCCACGACTCACAAGGGATTCAAAATGTTTGTTTCACAAAGATATTAGTAAAGAATCGTTATTATGTATAACGATTTGCATATATCTGCTTAACCTGCAACCTGCAATAACTCGTAAATGATATTGTATAATTATAAAAGTATTACAAAATAAAAATAAAATAATATCATGTGCAAAATACTTTTGTATATTTCGTTCATGAGCACGTAATATTACGTATTTTATCTTCTCTTACAAAATAAATGCTGTTTAAAATAATTACTAATGATAAGAGATATAAAAAAAATATAGAACAAGATTTTTTTATTATTATTTTATATAGAATCTGATAATGTAAAAAATCTTTTATCAACTTTTCAAGATAATATCAAAATTATCTACATTTTTTATATGAATTTTCTTATATAAATTAATTTTCTGCACATAAAAGAATTAAAGTAAAATCTAACAACTATTAGTTCATGAATTATTTCGTTTTTTATTTTGACGTAAAATATGAAATATCTCATAAACTATTCATTTTCCGATAACTTTACTTTAATACTTTTATTGTATGTAGCCTAATGAAATAAAGCCATTGATATAAACAAAACACATGGCATTTTAAAAAATATATACAAAATTGCATTGTATATTGCAAATAGTAGATTTTTTCTTGATTGCAATTATGAGCTTTCTTTATGTCAATCGCTTTGTTTCATTATTTAGTACGTAAAAGTATTAAAGAAGTTATTGGAAAGCTATTCGAATATTTTATGAAATAATTTATATATTATATCAAAATATGTCAGAATAAAATAGCTAGAATAAAATAAATTATTAATTTTTAGGTAAAATTAGGTAATATTATTTTATTTTTATGTGTAAAGGATCGATTCATACAGGGTGAGTCATTTTAATTAACGCACGCAATTATTTCGGAAACAAAGCATTTTAGAGAAAAATGTTTCAGACAAAAGTTTTATGGTTTCGAGGGGGCCATAAGAT
>NJRL01000415.1:75497-88900 GCA_003063815.1 Aphaenogaster rudis
CAATTTAGTTTCAAGATCTTTGCTAATGATAATTATACAAAACATTTTTGTTTCTAAGAATTTTTTCGAAGAATTGACAAAAATATTAAATAACATTGAAAAGATTTAAAATTAAAATTGTAAAAACTTTGAAAATGATTGCAAAAACTCTTCTTCTAAATTATTTTATTTTAAACATACATGTCACTTTTCAATATATTAATTATTTAAATGGATTTTAAATGAAATTTAAAAAAAGTTAGAGATATCCCCCCTCTCTCCCCTACAAAAACATAATTGTATTTGCAAAAACTTAAGTACCGTTACTTCATTATTTAAAAATATTCAATCTTTTATTTTTTGATACGTTTAAATAATTATATTGGAAATATAATTGTTTAATATAATTATGACATATAGTTACATTGGAAATAATGACGACAATTTCTAAGAGTTTGTAGCGCAACTAGATCAAGATGTAACTAAATACCGAATGCGGAACAGAAAGGAATTCACTTTAACATACCTTATTTCTTCTAAAAAAAATTTTTTTTGTTAAATAATTTATTTCTCCGATTTATGCATAAAAAAACTTGTAATTTCCAAAACAAAGAAATCCAAAAATATGCTAATTCTAATCAGTGTTCATATATCGAAGTTATAATTCTGTAATATACATATTTAAAGAATAAATTTTTATACTACATAATCCACTTTTTTATTATTATTTTTCTTTTTTTTTATGATAATGTCACGGTCATTCACTTTTTCTCACGTGATTTTTGGCCGAAATTTCAGACGTCTTTGATGTAATCTGACGTCAAAAGAATTCATGACATTATTCGACTCTTCAGTGAAGAATTTTCACTCGTGTGGTCGCGTGCACCATGCGGTCCGCTGTTACCATGCGAGCCAGCACATTCTTGGCTGAAAGGCGTTCCATAGTGGCCGTTGCCGATTGGTCGAATGCGACGAGCCCCTGCTTGACCGAAATGACCTTCGCGTTCTAGCTGATCCCATTGGCGCCACTTACAAGCCTTACGCAAATTTATTTTCGCGCGACAGCTTTATTTAATCGCATCACTCAGCACCAATCAGAAGCAATTTTTTTTTCGTAATCATGTGACATACCTTCACTTCTGAATCTAGTGCGTAGTACAAATAAAAATAGATACTCTGGCCATAACAAACAACGAGAGCTGATGATAAAATCGTTGCTTCTAGATACGCATGATAAATTTTCGTCGCAACTGACGAAACATCCAAAATGTTCGTTCCCTCGAAATGTTCGTTCCTGCTAGTTTATTGTTAATCGTACAAACGATACATAAACGTGAAATTTGCTCAATACTCAAGGTCATCGTTTATGAAGCTAAATACTTAAACTTACGTAGTTTTTTTTCACACGACGATGTTGCTATTTATGTTGTTATTTATGAAACTTCTATTTCTTTAATATATTATATATAAAGTAATAATAAAA
This sequence comes from Aphaenogaster rudis, assembly GCA_003063815.1. Lineage (NCBI taxonomy): Eukaryota > Metazoa > Arthropoda > Insecta > Hymenoptera > Formicidae > Aphaenogaster > Aphaenogaster rudis. The sequence continues at coordinate 76,960 of NJRL01000415.1, forward strand.
AATATTAAATTTACAAATTTATATATTGTAAACTTATATAAAATTATATATTTATATTTCAAGCTTAAAATTGCTTCTCTAGCAATGACAAATACATTATGTTATCAAAAAATTTCTATTTGCATTATTCTTATTTCATTTTATCAGCACCCATACAGCACAGAAGTTGCAGCAACATTGCAGCAACATTGCAGCAACATAACAACATTGTCGAAACATTGCTGCAATGCTACTGCAATGTTCTGTGCTGTATGGGCAGTTAAATATAATGATTCATTAAGAAATATGTAATTTTAGCAACATAGTTCGCATAGATAGTTACAATAATTATTACAATTAACAATTAAAAATATTGTCACGAAATTCTATAACACATTTCATGTTAAACATAGCGATCATAAAATTGCAATACCAAAAACATTAATAAATCGTTATCAGAGACGGGGAAGAAATATCGCGCTCTAATAATCTCATCTTATCTTCATATACGATTTGCAACCTGGCCTGCAAATTACTATCGCTACTAATCACGCTCTATATCATTGCATAAAATTTTCATTCTCTATATTGGATTTAGCTTAGCCACGCCAATGCAGCTCGTTGGTAACAGAACGCCGCTCTATCAGCGTAATGCAGTGATACATTACGACTTACGACTAAAGATACGCCATGGAAGGCAATAGCGGGGCCTTACGTTACGAGAGATCCGTGAGATGATCCGGCATTTTTTTTGCGAGGAGCGAAGGGGCCTTTGTCAGGGCGTAAAGCAGTTGTGCTGAGAGCATGTGGCCGGTCACGTAGACGAGTGCCACGTGGTTGCTGAAGAGGCTACTGCTGATGTGAACCAACGCATGTTGCTCGGAAAATTTCATCATGCGTACGCCACACATCACGCGAAAGCCGTTCCGCGAAGGCGCTTCTCGAAATGAATCACATCTAGATATTTTTACGTACTATATGACTAATTCGTGCCTCTCTTAATATAATCTCAGTATGTCAAGTTCGAATTGTATCTGATCCCCTACAAGTATAATATATCTTGAGTACTTTCTGATAACAGCGTGGTTTTCGCTGACAAGGTTCTCACGTTGGAACTTTCTAAAGTTTCCACCTGTGTCCTATGTTATTCTTTTTTTGTATCTTCTTCAAGGTGGACTTTGATCGGATTTGTATTCACGAATTCGTATTCAAGTCGTCCATCGCGATTGTTTTTGCCGAACATTATCTGTTCCCTGGCGGCGTGTCCTTCCTACACGGCAGTATAAAAAAAATTCATAATGACAGTAATGGTCTGTGACGCAACAATGGCGGGTTATTAACAGGATACACGAGCAGAACGGCGACGGCCAATGAGAACCTCGCTTCCGCGGAGGCTCGACCGGCGCGGCTTCGTCACGTGCACGGTCGTGGGAGATGTCTGACCAGCCGCCTTCAAGGAGAACCAATGGAAAGTTGTACGCTGGCCGTTAGTTGATAAGATTATCTCGCCTTATCAAATATATTACGTTATATTGCAGATAACGAAATTACACGCTTTCTATAATGAATTCGTTCGTGGTGGATTCACTGCGAAAACGTTGTACGATTCAATCGTACTAATATATATACATTTTTTGTTAATGATGTAACGAGATGTACCTATCTCTAATTATATACATGTATTGCTGATGGCACCGTTGTTACGTACGCGCCGTTGGATTTTCCCTGAGACATCCCTTTCCTTCTATTAAAATCTAAATGTTTCTGTTTATTCCAAGTTTCAAATAAGTACGTATTAACAATGTGCATTAATCTGTATTAATGTTATAAGTGCGAATCTCCGATATTAATTAGTTATTTAGTTCGTGTAGAATTACTGCGTTAGTTGATGGAGTAACATTTTTTATTAATTTAATTATATAAAATACACAATAAAAAATATACAATATACTATTAAATATTTCCGCTTATAAACAGCTGTGGAAATAAGATTCACTCTGTGAAGTATATATATAATTGTTACATAAATTTCTCGCTTATTATGTAAGGATAGACAAACAACACTAAAGTAGTGATTGTTTTTGTCGTTTACCGACTTGCCTTATACAGAAAATGATGAATATGTAATGCTGACATGATATGCAAGTATTTAACGCTAGATTTTCAGATAAAATCGAACGAAGATCATGTGAAAATGTTAGATAGGATTCATTATAACACTCGCGACTAATAAGAGAAATTTTATACAAAACAGATCGGGAAGAGAATAATAATGTTGAAGACAAAATTCCTTTAAAGTAAAAAATATTTATATAGAGATCAAAAGATTTTTCCTTGTCTAAACATTACAAAGATCGACCGCAATCTTTAAACGCCTTAATGAAGATTGATATTGAAAATCATAGAGTCTGTAAAAAAATAAAAAATTTGGTCTATAAAAAGAAATAAAGAACTTGGAAGGTAGCCAGCACCTTAAAACAGAGTGGTTATCCAATACTAAATTATATATAGACACTCAGCGTTGGTTAAAATAGACGGTATCTCTCCTTTTGAACTTTACGCTATTTCATTCATCCATACATTTAAGCGAAATATAGCAAAAGAATTTAACAGACTTCGAATCGCCTTAAGAAGTTTCGAGCTATTTATAAATATCGGGTTTCCTTATCCTACACGAATGTTAAGAAGAAAAAAGAAATATACATTTTTATCTTTTCCATAACAATACCAGAAAAATGTCAATAGATAGGCTTGAATTGTATTCTGTAAATTTCCATTCCGCCTTCTCTGCGCCTTCAACATCGAAGCGTTGGATACGAATAAGTGCAGACAAAGGACCTTTCTCCTACGTACGGAAAGTTTCGAAGGATTTGCGTCAGCCCGTTTAGCGCCTTTCATCGAAGCCTCGCCCACATTTTATTCTCTTTTTAACCATGTTCGTCGCCATGGCATATTTCTCGGCAAGAAATATAAGCGAGATAACGTCATATTACCTCGCATGAACGAGCAAATGATATAATTAATAAATTAGCATTAACATTTTACAATCTCATCCTTACGCGACCTGAGATCAAATTAAATAATCACCAACTTCTAAAGTTAACAACTTAATAAGATGTTTATATAACGAATATAATTATCGTGCATAGCAATAATAACCGTTACTGCATATCATTTTTAAACGCTGTAGGTACAAAAGAACATAGCTAATATTATATCATATGCATTACATACGAAACTGTATAAAAATAAAATTATAAAACAGTTTGTTAAAGAAAAATCCACTCGTATATAAAATTAACCGAAGACTAAGAGCGTTACCTATTTGCAATATTATGGTGTAATCCAGCAAGGTTCTTATAATCTTTTAAACATTCCTTCTATTCGCGAAAGTTATCTCGTATTATATAGGACCGGTTTCAACGATATATATTATATCGATCAACCCTAAGTTTATCTTGACTGCTTTTCTGTCTCCGGTCGTATCACAGGCGCAGAAAGATTTTGCTGAGCCGTAGTTGTAGTTAACCGACATTGATAAAACCGGTCCTAAACGGTGCAGCTAGCGATTCAAGTCTACAGCGATACTCTCGTGATGCTAAAAAAAACATCAGAGTGCAACTCGATACGTGAAGCTGATTGCTCGTCCGCGAAGTAAGCGATTGTTTAAAGGCTCGCTATCTGCCACATCAAGGATATAAGCGAAGTGAACAAGGACACTGGCAGAAGTTCCGCAAATTGCAATTTTGTAGTCAATAAAATTTTATGAAATCTGATCTGCCTTATTGAATATCTCGTGTAATTACAACGCCAGTGTGGCATATGGATTGTTATTTGTCGGAATTGTAAACACATTTTCTCTCAATTACTTACAGAGATACAGCTTTATCGCTGCATTTTTGACACTGCAGTTGCAATTCGGTGATTAAGCTTATGTACACAGATTCGAATAAAGTTACAACGATGTAGAAATTCTGCATCAGGATACAAGCTGGACGCTAGTCCTTACGTGAAGGATACTCGGGGCTGGTCTGCAATAACTAAAGAACTGGAAAGGTTAATAAACTCGGGCAAGAGATCAAGGTCTAAATATAGATATATAAAAAGATGTATCAGTAGTATCATACTTGACCTCGTCGCGTGGCTAGAGATGATTGTGATTGAAGTATCACGCGATAAAATATATCGCGCACATATCAGCGGCAATATCAACACAAGTTGAGAATTGATCGCCGGTTGCATAAGCGCGTCCTTGAATCCTTGCAGAATAATGCATTAATGACGGACGGGAATAATATATAAGAGATTTTATGTAAGAGTGAATCGATACCTCCCCCGTTCAGGCTAATCTCTTTGCCGTGGCGGATAAAAAGAACGGCGATTTTCGAAAAAAAAAATATATAAGTAGCGTAATCGCGCGTTCAACCTTTGCAGTCACGCGCCACTGTATCGCGGAAATCGCGAACTAGTCGCTCGCATTGGAACGGAATCGCACTGCTGTTCTTTGCTACTGTTCACGGGTAACTTGCGATGTTTTATGTATACATTTAATTATATATACATCATTTCATAATAAAATAGATGTAAGTTTATGTTAAGGAGATGTAGAGCCTTAACTCAATTACATATTTTGACAAATGAATGAACGTCTCTCCAGAGTCCTCACACAAAACAATCTCAACTACAAACTTCGGATTAGAGTTCGGCGCGTCGTAGAGATATCCTCTCGACAAGTACAATTAAAACTATCATACAAATTAAAGTATCCCTTTTCTTTTAGATACGTTCCTAAAATTATATCGAAGTATTCTATTGATTTGAACCTGGTGTTCTTGATTTTAGGCTATAATATTTATAGGCCATATTTTTGTTTCTCTATATTTTAGATGATCTATTACAACTTCGAGTGACATGGATAAATTTTTAAGAGGTGAAACAATTTTTTTTAGTAGTTTAACCCTTGAGTTTTTAAATGAAACGTATATTATTTTAATACTTTATTTATTTATTCTTGAGCAAAGTTATGAATTTTTAAAGTAAATGGAATATGTATGTACCTCAAGAACATAAAAGGTTAATACATATCTATATATAAAAATATTCGATTATAACTTTTAAATATAAAATTGGCAAACGAGCCACTTTGGAATAATTTATATATATATATATATATACGTATGTAATTAAATTTACATGTATATGATTTGAGATTGAGTTCAATTTTTTGATCATAAGTTTAAACTTATTTCTGAACATTTATCGAGAGTCATGGCTGTAAAAATTTTTCTAGAGGTGGGGAAGGCAACAATATACATATTGATTTTTTTACAATGTTTTCTTTACGTTTTTTTGTTTATAATAATAATAATAATAAAAATTGAATTTTTCTTTGCCAGTAAATAATAAACTCATAGAAGACTTATTTACTTCGACCAAACTAGCAATATTTATTTAGTTGATTAGCACAACATTTCAACCGAGATTCCGGTCCTTATCAAATGCATAACGTTTCATTTATCTCACAAAAACATTTCGTAAAATTCGGACAATTGTACCAGCAATAGATTAAATTGTATGAACTGAAATTTTTAATATTAACGATGTATAACATAAATTAAGATGAATATAAGTCAAAATTAATAAAATAGAGCACTTACATGATTCGTGCGTCGGTTAAATTTAAAACAAAAGTATATTGTCATGGTATAATATAATAAAATAGGCTGTATCAAGAAGCACGTCCACACAGATTGACAACTGAAGACATAATAACGGATATAAACAAAGACGGGTTAAAACAAATCATATCCCACCTATCACTCTGTCGTATAATTCTGATAAATTGTCGGTGTCCTTCTGTAGGTTGATTAAATTGTTTTCTTTTTTGATGAAAAACATTTCGGCTATTTCTCTCTTTTTAAAATGTTTTTCATTATGTAAAATTTTAGGTTCTGACCAAATGAACTCATGGTTGAGAGAAATTCGATGTTTACTGATTACAGAATGATTGCTAGGATTCTTCCTGATATCAGCTCGGTGTTCTTTGATGAAACGTTGTGCTAATCAACTAAATAAATATTGCCAGTTTGGTCGAAGTAAATGAGTCTTCTATGAATAATAATAATATTACCTAAGTTAAAAAATTAAAGTTTACCAGCTAATTTTCTATTCTTTTAAGTGGATATATAGTTGTCTTATTTTAATCTATATTTTCGAGAAAAACCAGGGGAGGGAGGCAATTGCTCTCCCCTCTCTCCGGGCGCCCATATCAAAAATTGAAATCAATTCTATTTAATTGACAATATCTTCTTATATATATGTCATCTTTCCTTCTTGAAAGAAATTTAATAATTTACATTTGATTATTTATTTATAAAATAAATTTAGTAGAATTAAAATCCAAAGCGCCAATTTGTTCAAAGTTAGCCATCTTTGAAAATTCGCCATTATATACGGAAAGAACGCTTTTGCTGAAGTATCTAAAAATTTAGCCAGATACAGATCTGAAAATAATTTTCTTTAAGACCATTAAAAGTAATTAAGTAGGACGCTCAAGTATAATGATAATGCTGCAAAAAATTTTGATATTCTAACAACTATTTTGAGCATGTCCTAATTATTTTGATGGTCCAACAAAATTATTTTCAGATCTGTATCTGGCTAAATTTTTAGATATTTCAGTAAAATCGTGTAAGTAATTGCTTGCTCCGAGTACCTGCATGTATTTCTGAATGAGTAAGCATAACAAATTTGACTCATCAGCATAAAAATTATCGATGTATCGCGCAATGGTAATCAGCTACGCGCGTTCGTGCGAATTATACTACACGTAACGCTATTTATGAAGTATCGTCCGAAGGTCATCACATTATTCGCTCCGTATTTGCTACTCATTCTCCGTTTCGCTCGCGTGTCGTCACGTGGGGGCTCGTCTGGAGGCTCGACCAATCGTGTCGTAGAAAGGCGAAACGGCGCCAGTATAGACGACCTCGTCATTATACTTATTATTATCGTTTCTTCGAAGCTATAACGACCGATTAAAGTTGTGAAGTTCTCGGAAGGCGAAGAAACTCGCGTGCTTGACTCCCGGTATTTCTTGCGGAATTTCGGCTTCGTGACCGAACGAATACGCCTCCGACAGGGATTGGCGGTTAATGTGACGTCATTGTCGTCGTACGTGCATGTTTGCCGTGTTACGTTGCGCGAGAATATGTTTCTTCGTATGACTGTCTTAGCACACACATTCGCAGAATCCGAGACGAAGTATCTCGTGATCTTGTAAATCCAGATCATATTGCATATAAAATTGCGTTCGATTTTGAAATTGTACATCTCCCACATACAGCCTTAGGATTGTATTGACAATCGTATTCTTACACCTAGTAGAAGAAACTAGGACGTTGCTCTATTCTTTCGTTTATTTTCAAGGAAATAAAATTAAAATGTATGTGAATAGAACAAAGATAAGCACTTAAACATAAACGGAAGTAAACAGTATGAAAAATAAATTTGCACCTCTATCTAAGTAAAAAGAAAACTAGAATAAATTTGAAAAATTCGCAAACACGTTCGAGGACATTTTAAAAAGGAGGGCAAAAGTCCTAGAAAATCAAGATGTCTAATTTTACATCTTATGTATTGTAAAAACTATTATTAAAAAATACTATTAATTATTTATTACGTATTATTATTTAAACTACGTATTAACTGTTATGCGCGCAAATTTATTTCTTCTTTTCTCTCTTCTGCTTTTCAAAATATAATTCTCTTTAAAGTATAATTTAATAATTTAAATGACAGATATCTTAGTCATTCCAAAATTTTGTGATAAATTATAGAATATTCTTAATTATATAACAATATGAATGTTATTAATTAAATCGATAAGCGTAGAGTTTCTACGACAATCTCATCGACAATCTTCACGCAGCTATAAATCTATGCGTCTAAGAATCTGTATACAAGCAATTGCGAGCCGAAGAATCGATTCTACATTCGGAATTGGAATGAAAAGAAAGGTCGGAATGTTACTTCTAGCTCGTTGACCTCGTCGCTTTCTATCAAGAGACATCAACGCACAGTCACTTCGTCGCCTGAACCATAAATTTTTATTATCAGATAAAATCGCCGATAGATTGTGTTGTTAAAGATGTTTAGTTATAATACGTGTGTTAATAAATGTTTAATTTTCTATCTCGTGATTACCAATAATACAAATTTACGATCGCACGTTTGCCATTATTAATTTAATTAACGATAATGCGCGCGTGCATTTTTTCGACTCGCGGCGACTTCGCGCTAGTACTATGAGTTCTTTTGAATAATTCAAGAATGGTATCAGTTCAGATATCTTCTGAGTTCTGAACTAATTTCCTAGTTACCTTTCAAGATACATTGCTATCGCTAAAAAAGTTTGCATGGAATATATAATGTACTAGTCACTATCTGGACACTTGCCTCATATTTCTTAGTCGCTGCTTATTACAGTGAATGCAATGCAGCGAATATTTTTCTTGTTATCGTTCCTTCAAGGCTTCTGATTACCGCTTAGCATTTCTTCAATGTATAAAAAGCGTTAAAAGCTTCGAGGAGAAGATAAAGAGAAAGAAGTAATGGTAATTCCTACCTTTACCTGCGATAGAGTTTTTAATATTAAGGATATACTACTTTGAAGTGATTATCATTCGGAATCTCCCGGAATGAATAGATTTTTGCATTTAGCGTATCAGGAAATACGGCGCCTTTACATCAGACAAAATAGGATATCATGATTGGGCAGAATTTAAGCAACGTCATCGCAATTGCTTAAGTCGCGATGCAGCACGATACGATATCAAGCTAAATACTTCGAAGCAGCTATGTGAATAACGCAAAAATGGCGTTTTTCCCCTTCTTATGTGTTTTTTATTACTTACCCGACTTACCGATTACTTTACCAAAACGATGGATTTTTAATGAAAATTCAATTACTGTTTTCGCTCTCTCTAATTCTGAAATGGGAGACAAGGAATTGATTAAACTAATATAAACTGACCAACTTTGATGAAATTCTCGATTCTCATAGAAACTTAAATTTAATCGCGTATTTATAATAATTTTACATTGTCAACAACGGCCTTGATAGCTCACTGCCCTCCTCAACGTCTACGTAAGATAAAATAATATCTCTTATGTAATGTTTGACAACAATGTTTTCAGACTACGTTTGTCCCGAACATTGAAACCGAGTCCACACGACGGCGGTACTTTGTACTTCGATACGAGATATTATCTTTGAGATGATCTTTGATATATTTCGTCATTATAATTTCACTTCCGAGTATTTCCTGAGCGATAAGTATCGTACATGTCAATATGCAAACAATTTTGCATTGTATGACGATTGTTCTTTTTACAGAATTTAATAATTATAAAACTTTAAAAATTAGATTATACACGAATTTATCAAATCGAAATAAGACGAAATCATTCTGTTCATTAATTGTTCTGTAGCTTTAGTATATATTTAATGCATATAATATATATAACATACATACACGGAAAGAATTGTTTTGTTGAAATATTTAAAAATTTGACCAGATACAGATCTGAAAATAATTTTGTTGGGTCATCAAAATAATTACGTAGAACGCCCAAAATAATTGCTAGAATATCGAAACTTTTTGCAGCATTATCATCATGCTTGAGTGTCCTACATAGTTACTTTTGATGGTCTAATAAAATTATTTTTAGACCTGTATCTGGCCAAATTTTTAGATATTTCAGTACAATTGTTCTTTCCATGTATTAAATATATTTAATATATACATTATATAATTTTATTTTTATTAATAATTTTCCGATTTTTCAGCAATACTTATATATACTTTTAGAATTTATTCCAAAAGATTGTGTATCGCCAGTACGTAAAAGAAATTGCGTTGGTTTATGTATTGACCTAATTGGCCAAATTTATTCAAGTATGAAACGACGTTTCGACCTCTAATTTGGGTCCTTCTCAAGTTAACAAATTTCTGTAATCATCTTACAACGATGTCATCGAAAGATGTATGAACGTTGTGAGTCAGCAATCCGCGGGTCGCCACGGTCGTGCCTCTTAACACGTACTTCAGCTCTGGGATTTGCCAATTTTTGACAATTTTAACGGTTATATATTGCTGACTCACAACGTTCATATATCTTTCGATGACATCGTTGTAAGATTATTACTGAAATTTGTTAACTTGAGAAAGACCCAAATTAGAGGTCAAAACGTCGTTTCATACTTGAATAAATTTGGCCAATTTGATCGATACATAAACCCCAACGCAATTTCTTTTAGAATTTAGTTTAACATTTTTTGCTATATCACAATTAATAACGGAAAAAAGTAGAAATAAATATATCCTACAAAACTCGAAATGATAAAGAGCAGTAAATATTCTGTGAAATGTAAATATTACTTTCATTAATTTAAATTTAACTTAATAAGATAAACACTTGGAATTTATAGCCAGTTTGAAGTTAACTAAAGTTAGATAATTATCAAATTCAAAATTTAATATTTTATCAAACGGAAATAATTTAAGATGGGTTTGTGTCAGCTCATCAATTATTACATAAATAAAATAATAAATTCTATGTTGTGAAAAAATTATTATTTGACAACAACAGTCATATTCAAATATACACATCACAGTGATAAAAAGAAAACAACTTTTTTATAGAAGAAGAAAACAATATCTTTATATTTTGCAAGTTTCAAAAGACAATTACATATTTTATTTACAAATATTTATTAATTATTATATGTTATAATAAAATAATCCTTACAAGGTGTCAGGTGACTTTGATTATCACGTTCGAAGATCTCCGAAAAAGAAAATTAATTTAAGACTCGTTGCAACGCGTAGCATCTCAATAGCGCGAATCCATTGTAATTAATTGGTTGAATAATCGCGAGAAAAAATTAGAGGCTGGTGATCATGTAGCTGGTATACGCAAGGATTACTTCCCCATTCGTTGGATAGACCACTCCTGCTGGCACAGTGGGCAACGATTGTTTTGTTTGACCCAGAGCGACATGCAGCAGTAATGAAACGAGTGATTGCACTCGCCCCAAACGACCACGCAGTCCTGTCGGCCGTAAACCTCCTTTTTACTTTCCGCCTGGCACCGTAGGCAAGCATCTGAAAATTAAAAAATAAGTGTCGATAAACATTTAGGATGTACGATGTCTCCTTAGAACAGAAATGTGTGTACATCGTAGTTTCTTGGAAAATTTTTAGAGTAAATTTTTTAAAATAAAAATTTCTTATAAAAATATCAACGTAGATCGTCATCTTTTACAATTTTAAACCTTTATTTAATATCTTGGTAACATTGTCCGACACGGATTTTAAACCACAAATCAGACAAAGTGATTCTTATGGAATTTTGTCACTGAAAACGAATCCGCAAATGAAATTGCTCTATCACGTTAGGTTTTTAAAAAAATTGGACTTAAAAGCGCCAAAAATGGCATTTTTGTGTACTTTTGAGTTAAAATAGCTTAAAAATGTGACGTCATTAGTGCAATTTCATTAGTGGATTCGTTTTCAGCGACAAAAAATCTATAAAAGTCAACTATTGTGTTGACTGATTTTTGCAAAAAGTTACAGTTATAGATAAATTAAAAGAAAGAAGCTTAATAATTCTAGAAATAAATTTACAAATGTACACATATAAACGCAAAATGTAGAGAAGAGTTAATTTCCTCTTTGGCGTATTGTGATTAGAACAAAATTATCTAATTGCAAAATAGTAATAGGATTGTAAAAGCGCAATCGTGCAAATAACGAATCATGCTAAATAACTGTCTAAATTGGTACACGGAAAGAACGGTTTTGCTGAAATATTAAAAAATTTGGCCAGATACAGATCTGAAAAATAATTTTGTTGGATCATCAAAATAATTATGTAGGACGCCTAAAATAGTTGCTAG
>NJRL01000415.1:112069-159144 GCA_003063815.1 Aphaenogaster rudis
CCGCGCCGAGCCGCGCCGCGACGCCGCGTGAAAACGCATTCCCCCTACCCCCTATGACGGACAGAAGAGGCGTGGCTTGCGACCGCAGCGGTGTGTATAAGAGACAAACCACCCGAACCGATTAGCAAAGTTCCCCAAAACACACGTAACACCAGACTTTTCCATGCCGACCGAGCCGTAGGAGCCGTAGCGACCGGACGATCAAGGGAATCGACACGAGGCGCGAACGACAACAAAACGGCACGTTTCTGGAGTCACTAGATAGAGAGAACAAGACGAAAAGAAAAATAACAGAGAGGATAAATTGAGATCCTTGAACCCGATCTCAAGTGACAGATCATCAGAAATTCCCGCTGTCTAAACGCAGCGAGAGACGTCATCGACATAAGGCAGCGACAGACGACGTGCAAAAAAGAGGAGAATCACGATCGCGAGAGAGGGAGAGAAAAGGAATCCGATTTCTTGGAGGAAAGGAATTTCCTCACGTGGTGGGACTCCGTTCTCCGGTAGTTTCTCGGACGAATTTCATAGACGGGAGCAACAGGAGCGAGCCGATAAACTATATACTGTATCGCTATACGAAGCTGGCATATAGTGGTGCGGTGGAGGTGGTGAATCACGGAGACGGGTAGCGAGCCCGCGAGGACGGTCTCATTTAGCCACCGATCGTTCCCTGCGTCACGTCTCGAGGGTGCGTAACACCACGCAACGTACGCAACAGCCGGCTCTCGCACGTACGCACGCACGCACGCCACCCATCCGCCAACCATCCACCCGAATCGACCGACCACCCACGCACGCACCGCGGAGTGCCGGCCGCATTAGACGCGATACGGTATCGAACGCGATCGATCGAAGGCACTTGCGGGGAGAAAGCGCGTCCCGATCGATCGCAGCTGCTGCCGTCGACGTCGACGACTGTTCTGTCACGCAGCGCCCGCAGGTCCTGGCCCCGCTGTCACAACAGAGCCACGTGTGATCGGCTGCGACGTACGCGCGCACAAACGAGTTATACGGAACACGCACGCACGCACGCACGCACGCAACACACGTACGCGCGCACCTGCGTGCGTAATCACCCACGCACGCGTCCGCCGGCCGATCGAGGCGCACTGCACGCGCCGCTCGCGCATCGACGAGAGAGAAGCCGCTCGATCTAGCTGACAGCCACCTAGCGTCTCATCGGCGTCGCTTGCGAGGGGCACCTCGGAGAGGCAGCTCGACCGAAGCGGTCGCAAGTAATTCTACTCAACGAGATAAGCGGCCGATAACCCACGGCCACGGTCAACTGAGGCTCGCGTCAATACCAAGTCAAGCCTCGACAACGACGACGACGACGACGGCGGCGCCCCGACGACGTCCAACAGCTGATCGTGTAAGACCCACGGGCCGCGGGTCGCCGACACTTGCCCGCGAGAGAGTGTGAAAAGCCGCACAGCCGCACGCTCGTCAATCTCTTCTCCCCTTCCCCCCTACGCCAACGACAGGATGCCCGGCTTCCAAAGGAGGCAGATGATGCAGCCATGGCCCCTATGCCTGCCGCCCTTCGCGAAAACGAAGGTAAGACCCCCGCGCGGATAATCACCGGGTGGCGGGACCTCGCACTCCCGCGACGCCGCTCGTCTCATCTAGGTTTCTCTTCGCGGCAAGCCGCGTCCGGTTTCCCCGGTAGGAGCCGGTCGCCAGTTTCCGCGTCCGCCGTTCCTTCTCACCGGCGCGGCGCACCCGACGGTCACCCTCCGTTCGCTCATTCACTCGCTCGCTCACTCGCCGTCCTTCTCACTCTCTTTCTCTTTCCCGTCCTCCATCTCCTCCAGCGCCGACCTCTTCCCCACCCTTAAGTCACTGGAAATTTCCATTGCACCGGCAAGCAGGCGTCTGCCGCCTCTTTGGCGCATTTTTTTCTCACCTTTCCGGCCACGACTCTTTTTTACCTACCTGTCTTTCTTTCCTCTCCTCTGTATTACTATATCTCTCTCTTTCTCTCTATCTATCTCTCTTTCTCTCTCTCTCTTTTGCTCCCCTTTCTCCTCCCCAGGTCGCGTCATTGTTATCGACATATAGAATAAACTGCGCGTTGCGATAGACAAACGCGCACAGGCTGTAGAAAGAGAGGTACTACATAGGAGGACTATGTTTGTCTCCTTTCTTGCAGGGTCGTCGAAATAAAATTGCAAACCTCGCGCATAATTTTTCTATGAAATAGTTCACATATTATTCTACTGTTTAGTTTTACACAAAGAACAATATAAAACCATTGTCTTTGAATATGTGATCAAGTATCGGATTATTTCGATAGTTACGGTTGTTACGGATGATAAGCCGTTCCAGAGCAAGTTAATAGAGTTTTTGCAATACCGTCTTTTAGATACGGTGAACGCTAAAATCACGTTATTGGGTCGAAAGACCAATCACGTTATTGGGTCGACCCAATAACGTGATTTTAGCGTTCACCGTATCTAAAAGACGGTATTGCAAAAACTCTCTATTAGGTGCCAAGTTCAACGCTACGTTACTGCGAGAATTTTGGAGGGGACAAAATCACCAATGAGAGATGATAGCAAAAGAGACAAACATAGTCCTCCTATGTAGTACCTCTCTTTCTGCAGCCTGTGCGCGTTTGTCTATCGCAACGCGCAGTCCATTCTATATGTCGATGGTCATTTTGTAATGACTTCGGCTAGATTTTTGGTATTCTCTTTCGCACTCGCCGCCCAAGTACAAGTCGTGGATGACGAACAATTCGGCCATAAGCAGTGACATTTTTCTCAGGAACGTAAAAATGATTTATAAAGAGCAAGATATTGTAGCTTCATACAATCGTATCTTTGGAATTAGGTGTTGCGAATCTCTCCATCGTATTGTCGTACTACAGTAATTCTCTCTGCGCCTTCTTCGCCTTCCGCATAAAGAGAAAGGTCTAAAATTTTGCTGCCTCGTATTTCGACGCGGTATCGAATGTTATCGTGATTAATTTATCACGTTTATTCTCTGTCAACGTGTATTCTCGATCCTGCTGATCTTTCCTGCGTTGTTCTCTCGTGCCTGCAATTCCCGACTACGATTTCGAAGGATCTATATTTAACGAGCAGGAATCGCATGTTGGCTCGGAAAGTCACGGCCTATAACGATCCTCTCGGTCACGAAATCGCATTACGTTACATTACGTGCTTTCGCAATGAAAGAAACGCCGGTATCATTCGTAACGATCTTAAAACAGCACGGGCTCCTCTGAAAAAAAAAAAGGCGCATCGACGTTATCTGGCGAATTGCCGTTTCGTCCCGTTGCAGAACGCGGGAGAAAAGTATCGCGGACAGGTGTAGAGATCGGGAAGTAGAAATCGATCATAGCTTCGCCGCATCCGATTCTCGATGCTGCGAGTGTCGAAGGAGCGTGCAACTGCTCTAATGCGCGAACACGAAATTCATCCTCGTGGCGTCTCGAGATCTCCGGCTCGCCGAAATCATACCGGTTTTCGGTCCCCGGAGGGAAAGGCTTCAGCTGGGGCAGCTGAAGTCGCGCTCGCGGTTTCGTCGTGGTTTCGGCCGAGACTCTCGGCCACATTCCGAATCCACGATTATTTCGTGGCTCACGACGGTTTTCACTGATCGCCGGGCAACCGATTTTCCTATGCAGCTTGTATATAGCCACGCGGAAATATCGATCACCATGCGCGCGCATCCGGCGCATAAGACCGAACGAAACCACGATACATTGTTCACCCGAGAGAAACGCAAGTCCGCGTCGTATTTCGGCCGAGACGCGAGGAGGCGCGACAGATTATTATGCACGAGCGATCATGCAAAAGAAAAAAAGAAATGAGTCGGGGCAAAAAATTAAAATAAATAATCAGTTACGCGTGTGGCTGGCCGGCGTGCGCTTCCGATACTGCGTCGTCGAAACGATGGAATCCAGAGGAAATCGCGCCGACCAATTATCACCGTGCCACCTTTCTCAGGGTATTTGTGTAGGGTGTGGTGCGCGCACTCCACGGGGAGTTACGTAACGGAAAGAACGAACGAACGAGGAAATTTCCGAAAGTGCCGGGTCGGTGCGCGAGTACTTGATTTTATCGGAGATAAGAGGCGAGAAAAATGGGAAAGCGCCTCTACTCGCTTCCCTTCTAGAAGTAGAACCGCAAGAGAGGTCTATATTTTTTATTAGCGACCTTTCTTTTTTAAAAGTCAAATCGGGAATACGTTATCTCGTATCAACCACATTTGAATTCGCGGACATCCTGTACGGGCGGTTTAAAAATAGATACGGTACGATTCTTCGCGTCGGCGCGAGTCGTCGTATTTCATCAAGAAAAATAAACGCGGGCCTGTCAAATTAAATTCCGGTTGATTTTTCGAGGAATGTCCTAACGAAATAATGAAGTTAGAACGAATCTCATCAAATCCATTGATTCAGTCCTGGGCTTTACGAAAATGAAATTATCTATTGGCTATATTCTATTTAGATAAATTTAATCTTATTTGATTAGTGTAATTGCGTGTTTTCAAATTGATATATATTCGTTATTTGATTTTCGATCAAATAACCTCTTTGCATTTCAATCAATCTAATGCCAAATAATTTTGCAAAGAGTTTCTTAAATAATTTCCTGGTTAAAGGAAAAAATTATTAAGCAAATCAAGTAATTAGCAACCTAATTAAAATTTTGTTATTAATATAGTAACAATAGTAATAATTGTAGTAGTAATTGAAGGAATTTATATATATCTATTATATGAAATAAATCAAAATAATTGTTTTATATACAGGGTGTCCCATGACTCGAGGTCCATACATTAAGGGCGTGTTATTGAAGTCATTTAGGGTTGAAATTGTTTAATAAACATATGTTCGTAAATGCTTCCTAACAGAACTACAACCATTGAAAGTTAATGTGAATATTTGAAATATTTCCTGTCAGTCTGGTATTGACTAGACCTAACATCCCTGGACTACTTTCTTTGTGGGTATATGAAGTCAATAGTTTGTGCAAAGCAATCTCGCAATAGGGATGAATTTGTAAACAGAATTGTGGATGCGGCAACGCAAATAAGAAATTCTCCTGGAATGGTGGAGCGAGTTGTTAGATCACTTGGCGCAAGACTTTGTATTGAATCTGCAGGAGATAATTTTGAACAGAATTTGTAATACATTTGTAAATAAACAAGTTAAATTAAATGTCTTTTTTCTTTCCTTTTCCAAATATTCACATCAACTTTCAATGGTTGTAGTTCTGTTAGGAAGCATTTACGGACGTATGTTTATTAAACAATTTCAACTCTAAATGACTTCAATAACACGCCCTTAATGTATGGACCTCGAGTCATGGGACACCCTGTATATATACATATAAATGTACATTTTATATATATATAAATTACATTTTAATATAATTTATTTTTTTAATTATATGTGATTTACTTTTCCATGTTACTTTCATTTAAATGATTGAAACAATTAAAATGATGAAGTTTGAAATATTGTTTTTTATTTCGTGTAAATAATAATTGCCCAGATCTGTTCTTGTTGTAGCAGCACCAACATTGATATTCCGCAGAACAATCATCATTCATCAGAAAGATCTCGAACTCTCTCTTGGGATTGAATAATCTATCGTTGTGTTCATAGATCACCTTCTGGATGGCTCAGTGCTTATCTACCTCAGGATCAGGATATCGAAAGAAAAATATCGATACCTGACTTATCGGAAGAAATGTATTCATACTGCATTTGTATCGGAAAAGAAGTATCGATAGCAAGCAATAGAGAAAAGCAAACAAATCAAGAAATATTTTCAAAAGCCACTCTCGAGATTTTCCATTTCTTACATAATCCTTTTCACGTTTATATCTATCTAACAATGTATCTATCTACCAAGTAAAAACGTAATTCATTTTATAATTAAATTTCTTACATTTTATTTAACGATTGAAAACAATTGAAATATAATAATATTCATGAATTATCACCAAGAAATTTTATTTATTTATTCATAAATTTTTTGATAAATGAAAAAGCGTGAGTTTAAAAATTAGCAAATATTAAAAATCATGTTATTTATTATTCATATCTTATTTCTTTGATTTTGAGATTCATTGAGATCAATGTAATAGTATTCGACGATAAATTATTAACTAGAAAAAAGGACCTAAAAGGAAGATATGAATAAAAATATCGATACTCTTTCCGAGTTTCTTTCCTTTTTTTTTCATCTCACATACATTTGTAATAGAAAGCATCAATAAACCATTTGACGATGAAAATCCGACTTTATCATTAACTCTCGAAACTGTTCGGATCCCGTTCCCGCGTTTCACGTGGCGCGGTGTGCGAGTCGACAGACAGAGCCGGCTATAAAGCGTTATCGTCTTTCAAACACGTTGTATCTAATTTCCATTATGCTATCGATTCCGGCTCAAGGTAGGCAAGAATTAAGATAGCGTTAAAGCGCAGGCAAATTTAAGTTCGCTTCGCGATCTATACCGCTACTGCGCGTCAATATGTCTGAAATATCAAGGTCGACCGGAAAACCTGCAGATATCCCATATGGATAATAAAATGTATATGGATATGAACTGTCGCATATAAACATTCGTCCGCTCGAAAAATAGAAAAAAATTATTCAAGCCGAGTGTCAAGTTCGATGCACTCTTACAGGACGAGTCAGGATCGAAGGATCGAGTGAATGCAGGAAGTATGATATACATATAATGTTTCGGACTATTTATCGAGATTTCTCCGAGATTTTAATCGTCTATCCATGGCTTAAAATGGAAACAGCACGTTCGACAAATTCTTTTTAATGGAGATTCGGTAGTCACATCTAACTCAGCGCAATTACATTTATTTTACGCGTACGTATTTAAATAATTACACTTGAAATTGGGTTACTCTTTTCGTAAATTAATTTCATTTTGAATCAACATTGAATTTCATTTGAATAAGTGACATTAAATGTGGATAAGAAAGAAATGCGATAATTATTTTATACACGAAACTCGCTGCATGAAAAATCTTCATCCACGTAAATCCGTTGTTGCAAGACATTGAGAGCATCGCGCAATAAGACTGGATATGCAATTGTTTTATTAGGCATTGCTTCAAAACAACAATCGATAACCAGTTATAAAATTCGGCAGATGCATTACCGACTCGGCGATACAACGAACCGTTAGATACAACCGTGCTACTCTTCCCTGTCGATTTATCAGTACGAATCGAGTGCGTTGAGCGTTCTACTCGAACGCAAGGCGGGTTGCTGCTCCGCATTAAAAGGGGCTAACGCTGGTATATTAACGCTGATAACAGGATAAAAGTCAATGAAATACTGTTCGATAAAATCGGAGCGAAAATTCGTATCTCCAAGACGAGATCGGCGCGATTCAAAACAGCCATATGCATAAATTGAAATTAGTATGACTTAAATTGGATGATTGCGACACTGTAATCTTCTGCAATGATAGAAACAGCGATGATTTCAATATCATTGGAAAACAATGATGACAATCCATTTAATAGCAAGAAAGATTTAGATACTGATTTTAGAATGAATAATTAATTGCCGTCTCTCCTCTGAATGTTTCGGAGTATTCGGGAGATATAAGCGAGCTTCGCTTATCTGCAAGAATAAACATACAAATAATGCATAAAGAACAATAATTACGTGGCAGTCACACGCTAATCATGTGTTTCAAAATATGTATCAAACGGGAGAGAGAAAAAGAAACTAAATAATCCCTGAAACGATACCTCATATTGTCAATCCATCGATCTGCGTTCTATGCACTTTCATTCTACAATGTAGGGAATATTGCACGTAAAATAAGCCAATATATATGATCATATTCTATAAATATAATATTAAAAATACCACCTAAAGCATGTTATGCGTGCAGATGTTTTGGCATGTAAGGCACGCGATATCGAATAATCGTTCTTATTAGACAGAAATTTCCACGCGACATTTTTTTCTCTTTTTCCATCCTCCCGATGCTTGTTGAAGAGATACGCGTTTGAGTCATTTGACACGCGGGACACTCCCGACACGAATAAATTGCACTACGATTTCACGTGCGCCGTAATCTACGTGCACTTTTAAGTACTCCCAAATAGGAAATAATAATAGGATTTGCACACACGTCTCCCGATAACACACACCGTAAATTGCGAGCGAATGACAGCCGAGATACGCACTATCACTATCATCCTACTAATTCTTCTCACCTTGCGCGAAATAATATATTTCGATCAGGATGATGTGAGAAAGGCAGTCGACTTATCTTCACGTTAATTGTCTCACGGACGCAGCGCTAAAATGCATCAGCAACGACCGTCGCAAGTGCCCACGCCGCCGGTACGTCCACTATTGCTCTAAAATGTCCAAAAACAATATTTTCCGAACGCACAGAGTGACGAAGTGATTTCGCACACTGCGAAAGGGCAAGCTATCACTCATTACATCGCGTGAACAAGATTTACCGTACATGACAGAAAGGAAGATAAACATTCGATAGATACGTATTATTTGACGAAATAAATATCTTAAAGCTTGTTTAACGTAATATCCACGCCATCAATTAATTTCATATTTCAGTCCAGTATTAGTTAATTGGTTGCAAATTAGAGTTTCGATATAAATGCAGCAGGCGACGAGAGAAGGAATTCGCGACGAACGAAAATGAAAGATCTCGTTCGTGCGGCACGATACCGCGTTGAAACTCGGATTCTCATTGCTCACATTCATTTCTCCTTCTACTTTCTTTAACGAGTTATTTTAGGAGAACATTGCCGGGTCGAAATATCCTTTATTTGCCAGTGTTACCTAGGTCGCGCCAACGAGAGAAGCGTAAGATGAATCACGAGCTACATGCAAAATCGAGAATTGAAATCATCAGACAGTCAAAAATTTAAACATATGTTCAATTAAGTTTAACATTTATGCAGATGTTCATTTTTATAAAGGAGCTTCAATGAAAAAAAAACAGCAATAATTTTATATTAATCTTGAGATGATCATCTTAAGAGATGATCATAGATTAAAATTCTTTAAACAATTGCAAAAGTTTTGTTCCTTATTCTATAATAATTCCTGTTAACAAATCTAAATTTCATCACAATAAATAACGATTCTGTTTTTTTTATTTTGCAAGTATCATTCAAGTAATATCGAAATAATTCTTGGAGATAAAATGTTATTAAGTTCTGTTAAGCGTTTTTGGTGTATTATTATTTTGAATATTTTTTTGCCTAAGGAAAGCGAAAAATATTTTAGCCATGCAATGCATGTGTAACGTGAATTTTAAAATATCTCAATCCAGATCTTAAATCTTTTGAAAAAACAGTCCTATGACTTTTGTCCGGTGACTCGCTTTAGCATATTTGAAATACTCTCGATTTAACATAGTGACAATGACGCGATACAGCATATAATTGTAAAAAATATATATAAAATTACATGAATAAAGGCGTAAAAATTAAACGATTTATACATATGATTTAGTATATGTAGGATTTAGTATATATTTCCATTATAAACCGTGTAATTCTTGTTCGCGTAATTTTTTAACATCTTTTTAACAGTGCGCACTGTAGCGCTGCGCTCTTCGCTCTCACGCTTCTATTCATGCGACATGTGATTGCATCGCGGCTGTCATGCGCGTGTTAGAGGATTAAAGACGATTTCCGGAAAACGACAATAAATTTGAAAACATGTGTGACATGTTATGCCTCGTATTAAATTGGATATTCCACGAATCATAATCATCATCGCTGCTGTCTGGCTTTACTTATTATTTATAATGAATTTTAAACATTTAAAAATTATAATGAATTACACACCAATGTTGATAGTATAAAAAGAAATGTACATTCTTTTACACCATGAGCAAAATGACAAAGTGTTCACTCGGACCAAAACGTACCACTTTGGCAAACGTCCATAGGATACAGAAATAGCATCGTTTGTACGAAAGACTCCACGTTGGGAAGCACTAAAAATATTTCGCGTGGGCCGCGCGACTGATTTAGAAATAAATGAACGATCTTATTTCGAGAGTTATCAGCCAGAACCTTGCGTAACGTATAGTTGAAGACTCGCGTTCAAGGTTATCCGGAAAATTATCCGCCGTTATTGTCCGCAAATCATTGACTTGAACATCTAAGAATGATATTAAACAATGCAACACCCAAAGGACATCTAGAAGTGCCTTTTAGATCCTTTTATAATGTCCTCACATTTGTGTCGCTCGAATTATTTTCCATCAGCTGCACCAAATGGCACGTTAGTGTTCAATATCAATAAAACAAATTTTTTTCATGTACAATTTTTGATTATTTCAATGGAGCTATTCCTGGTTGTGCTACATTAATTTAATTTAAAACCTTTAATTGCCAACCACGTATAAAACTTGAAAACTGAGTGTGATAAATGCATGTTCATGTACAAGGCGTTTTAAAAAGCGAGAATTGCTCGAAAGCATCTTATAGCTATACAAGAATGAAAACAAATTCACAAAGATTACGTGGTCAACGAATTTTGGACACAATTAAATCTTTGCCAAAGAAAAATCGATTAACCAAAGACTCCATAAACGAAATTTGCAATATACGAGGTCTAATCGACCAAATGCCGAAGTAAAATTGAATTATGCATGTCGCTACTATTTCTGCTTCAGACCCGAGTAGAATACGATTGATTTCTGTAATTCAGTTGATGCTCAATTATATGTACTTGAACTATTCATGCTATGACGTAACAATATATTTCATGTTGCGAAACTCTCTAGTTTGTAAAACCGATTAGCGTCCGATCGCGTGACGAAGATTACATATGATAGAGTTACACAGTCGAAACGAAACATATTTTTTTCTGATTGGTCGGCAGAAGAGTGGATTTGTAAGAATCAAACGGGTACGCGTTATACAAAGCGCAAATATTATCAAACTTTTTCTGTAAGAATATTGGCGTATGTTGTGTTTGACGTAAACATATTTCTCTTATCTTATATCTCTTTTCGTATTCTCTGTGCGCCTTTCATTTTATTTTTGGGAAATTATTGGAAAGGATAAGATAGCCGATATAGAATCTGCATTTAATTAACCTACATTTAATGTTATAAGAGTACGCATCTTTTAATCTTCTTTTATTTCCCAAGAGTATGATAAGAAATCCAAATAAAATGATGTGTTTTAAATGATACGTATATCAATATCAATAAATCACAATCTTTGTTTGTCGACTCTCTGCTAGAAAAAAACGGGGATTCTTCAGATTCGTCTTTTGAAAACATAAAGTCGCGATAGCATTAAATAAAGTCATTCGTAAAATTTGTTAAGTTTGTGGAAATATAAATAAATAAATAAAATGAATGTATAGGCCGAGGGGTAAACCGCTGAGGGCATTGCGGTGTACAGATTTGGGGCATTAGTGGGCATTACTAGGGCATATTAGTGGGCATTATATAAAAAATTCACTAGTAATGCCCAAAAATTGTGTACTTTTAGTGTACTTTTGTGTACTTTTAGTGTACTTTGTGTATTTAGTAATGCCCAATTTTGGGCATTACTAGGCATTCATGTACACAATTTTGGTCAGCGGTTTACCCCTCGGTATAGGCATTCATAAACATTTTGATATAGAGAAATTTTGCTGAAATGCAATTAATTAGAGAGAATCGGAAGCTAAAAATTGGCCGCTTGTGTATACTGTAGACATTTAATTGATTAGTATTTAATTGATAATATTAAATAACTTTATGATGACGCTCCGATTTTTATTCAGATAAAGAAAAAATTCGTTTTATTTAATAATCCACGTTGCTTGCGAAACGCAAATTTTTTTAAAAAATTACATTTTTTAAGAAATATCAATCAGTTCAAAGACCTGCATTACGTTTAATAAAATCATGATTGCGTGAAAAAATCTCAACTAATGTTTGACATGGAAGCTGTTTACAACGGAATTATCCCTTGGTCAATAGTCGTCAAAGTCGAGTAACCGACGACCGTGCCGCAGTTGATTTAATCGATCGACCATGTCGCGACGGACATTCCACGCGAATGTGTGGAACAATGAAACATATACCTGGAAAGGTCACGTATATATTATTACTGCCCTTATATAGTGAACTTTTGTCTTTGAAAGAGACAGATCGAATATTGTTAATTATGTATAAGAATAGTATTGTTTTTCTATGTCGTTCTCGTTAACAAAATTTCTTGTAATTTTTTCCTAACTAATAAAACGTAACGATTAGATCAATCTTTTACTTATCTTAAATTGATAAAAGAATTTCCTTTTAAGAAGGCACTATCATCACACCAAATATTTCATTATTTGTAAAATCAAGAATGTGGATATAATATAAATGGTGGATATAGTATAAAATGTGGATATAATATAAATGGCTGTAATATATATAAATTTGGGGTGTCTTTTCGAGATTAATATGGGGAGATTTAATTTTACAGAGTTTATTTAGATATCATAAGTTTTATTAGTTTTTGAATTTTGTTTCCCAAACATGGCCAACAAATTCTTTTGCGCGTAATTCTACAACTTGTGTGGATAATTTTCCAATATACATTAGCATCTATTATATCACCCTATAAAACGCGTAAAATTTATTAATTGTTCATTTATAACTCGTTATTTTTCATTAGTTCGTTAAATTTATTATTAAGTTTATTATTTAAAACTGTCTTATGTTAATTTTGTGTATCAGATATTTTTATTAGATAACAGAGTATGATTGTATTTGATTGCCATCTAACATTCACCGCAGATTTAATAAATTTAATAACATTCGGTTATCTAACATTTTTCTTAGTAGATTTAAATCATTCATATAATTCATTACTGCTGTTATATAACTTATTACTAATAACCTTCGACACCAAGGAAAAAAGGAGATTCCGGATAAGAAGTTTTAATATCCTTATTCTTATGATAACGAAAGTTCCATAAAGCATGAACGACAAATGGTTGAATTAGCGAACCGTAATTCCGCGCCGAAGATCAGGAGTACTTCATTAAATTAGATACGCTGTTCTAACGTAATAAATTAGATTATGCAATCTAGTTTCTAGATTTATGGTGTAGTTTTGGAATTTTGCTTGAGATATTTATTTTTTAATAAAAAAAAATCATCATATATGATTCATTGGAAGAATAATATTATTGATTCTTTATGTCTGACAGTCGCCATCTTAAGTTATTTTCCAGATTAAAGTTTTAACGCTAAAGATATCTCTGACTGAAAAATGATAATTTTGGAATCACAATAATCTTATATCGAGGACATCATTCACTTATCGCGAGATCGCTTTAATCTTTTAAAAAATATTCTGAAGAATGTAATACTGCAAACTATCGATCCTGCGTAATTACAACGACATATGATCCGCGTATAATTTTTCGTGAATTGATAAACATACTAGAACTTTTCTGTGTATAAGAAGAACCGAATTCCAAAGAGCAAGTCGAAACATTACGTCAAACGTTGGTTTTCCTCCGACACGTCAGAGTTCATATCGTATATGTATATGAACTTTACCTCGCATGTAAGAGGCACGTGATGACCGCGGGATAAACAAACGATTTTTCGACACAATAGCTAAGGCAATGTGATGAAGCATCATATCACGTACCCATACAAAAAATGACCTATGCTCTTCGCGCTGAACTGGGCTGAAGCTCTAGGATAACTTTTATATTCGTCCGATTGTCGTACGATGCAATGTTCCGCTTTAATATTCAGCCTTCGAGAAGGACGCCGTAAAATTTAATAACGCCTTCTTTTTAATAGAAGGGGCACAAATCGACACTTTAGGTGTCTACTTAACGATTTTATCGCACCGATCTATTCTCAGTGTTATACCGCCGATAAAACACATTAAAACGAGATCTTATTAGAAATCCGGTATTGTGTGAAATTTCGGTGGGAGACGACAAGGAAGATTATGATCGTTCGTGAGTTAACATGCTCTTCTACTCGATAAGAGTATAATTATAAACATCAAAGCAACGTTCTAGAGAAAAAAGATTACAAAAACCATTGAGAAAATTGATTAATTTTATATTATAATCAAGTATTTATATTTTTAAAAGATGCGCAAATCCAATGCTAAAATAAAAGAATACTAACGACGTAATTTTGTGTGCGATTTCTTTCAAAATATATTAAAACTTATTGCATAAATGATTTTAATTGACATAAGTGCTTTCATGAGTTAAGGATCCGTCAAATACCTGATTATACTGCCGTATCATAAGCGAAAAATCGATAGTTAAACTTTATAAACAATTTTACAAAAATAATAAAAGACGTAATATGATTACATCAACGTAATATTAAGGGTGATTACGAATAATTATTCGGTGATTACGAATCATCGTTTATCAAATGAATATGAGTTCAATTGGTCTAGTGATATTGGACATGAGTTCAATTAGCCTGTGATATTGCACGAAGAAAAACAATAACGAAAGAGGGAAATTGCAGAAATGTTTTTTATCAAAAAATCTAACAACAGTTATGATAGTTTAATCATGAGCAGATAGTTCCCGTCTCTTTGTTTATTTACAATTAATTTGTTTTGTCCTTTTCTCCTTATTCTCATAAAACAATTTTATTCAAGTGCTAACTGTAACGCTGTACCTATAGACGTGCTTTGTAACACGTGCTCTATCGCCCGATGATGCACCAGGTTGAAATATATATATCGAAGTATTAACTTCGATATTAATGTAAGTTTATATTCTCTTCTCCGGTTCTAAATTTGTATACCTGTCGTTCATTCCAAACCTATTTAATTTGCAGATTTGATGTAATTTTAACTTGAAAAGAACCACATGTATGGTCGAAACGTAGTAATAAATAGAATATATTACCTGCCAGTTGTGTCGTCTTATAGTTTGTTACAAAGTAATAAAAAAATTAAATTTATATCTAGCAAAATTGAGAAACATGAAATCTAAAATTTAAAATGACTTTGTCTAAATAATATTATCATCTAGAACCAGAGTTACTGTGTCTTCAATTTCAAAAACCTTAATGCCTATCTTCTCAAAATCGCTTAAATGCTAAATTTTTTACTTAGTACAGCAATATGGTTACAGCATAAGACATAGAAACGAGATAACAATTGATATAAAAATAAATAGAATTTATAAGTGTTCTTCGCATATTCACGAAGCGTTCTTCACATGTTCGTCAAGTGGCACGCTAAGTCCGTTCTTGTGGTGCTCACTCTTACTGTCACATTATTTTCTTTCCATTTGACTGCTGGTATACATGGATTTTTTCGCACACACAGAAGTTTGCATTCATTTCGATACCTGTAAAATGACATTCAGCAGCGTTGCACCTTTTATCTATGACGGCGTAATTTTAAGGATGCCTCCACTCTATCCTGAGCGTTATGCGAGGATCGACTCCGATATGTACCAACAAACGTAAATAATGCAAAATTTTCTCATGTAAATTACCGTCTTATATCTTCGTTTCAACGGATCGCGGTTCAATTATTGTTTTTAACATTGAAGATGACCTAGCAAGAGGTCGAAACGTTTGTTTTTATATTATCATTAGGGATAGGCACTTTATGCTTCGGTGTCAAAAATTGTTCTTAAACTCTAATTTTAATAGTTGTGCATAGTACACACTTAGTATTGACAGATTGCATAATCTATGCACAATTATTAAAATTAGAGCTTAAGAACAATTTTGACACATTATGCTATTATGCTCAAAGCATAAAGTGCCTATCCCTAATTATCATATTGACTTATTATTAAACTAATTATTTAGCATGAACATCCAGCTTGGCTTGTTGTCTCATGTAATATTTATTTAATTTATTTTATATATAGGGGCCTTAGTATTACATATCTTTTTATAAGTCTATGCTGTTTTCTTTCTATAAAAAAATTGCACGAAGAAATAACAGTTTGTAATCATCTTTGGCCGTCCGCCTTTCTCTTTAATTGTTTATAAGAAATCCATGAAAATTATAAATCAGCAAATATTTCTGATTCATTGGCTATCTCTAAGTATGCTTCAACTGATTTAAATCACCCCTACGGATATGACTTGGCTATCGTTGAATATCGATCGGCTTCATAATCGTCATAGTTATTTCGCCATCATTCACTTTTATCTGGATTGAAGGCGATTTTCGTATTAGAAAAATTAAAGTTCTAGTCGTATCATATCGTGCTACACATATCATTGAAACGAGACAAGTGTATAACTGGAAGATAAATAATATTGTATATAAAATATCAAAAATAAATTAATTCGCAAGACATATATTCATTATTTTCAGAGTTGTCGGTTTCTAAGCTGGATGCCCGACTGTTTGCTATGGCAGGGTTGTTCATTGTTCTGAAACGTGATAATTGCGAGATTTCGGCTTTAAAATCGAATTAGACAACTCTCTTATCACGTAACGCTTTGCGTCAACACGAAGTAGAGAAACATTCGCGAAGGCGACGCACTCGTTAGTAATGGGGTTCAAGATGGGTTATCAGTCAGGGGTAAAAAAGTCATCTAATCTCCGACCGAGCATCATCATCGCTTGCCTCTCTGCTACTGGCTTTTCGTCATTGGTTCGTTCGATAATTATATTTTTTCTTCCTTTCTTTCTCGCTTTCGCGAGGCGTTATTCGCCCTCTACTTTTTTCTTCCTGCGTGTGATTCGATTCCCTCTCTACTCGCGTATTTTCATTGCGATTCTCGATAAAGCGATTCTTGAAAACAGTATAAATAGTCCAACTTTGATGTTTTATCCCTTCAAGTGAACAGCTAAGCGGATAAACGGACGTTTATTCTTCAGCAATCGGTAACGCGGTTTTATTCGTTTTATTTGCTCTTCGCGTCTTTTTTGCAGTTCTTATATCTTCTTACATTATTTTACATCCGGTGATCTTTTTAGTGTACCAGTTTTCGTTCGTGGATACGTTCTATCGTCCATGCGGGTTTCACGTCTGTTAATAGCTTCTCGCGAAAATAATAGGTGGTTTTGAAAATTTTCAAGTGATTTCTGTGTTAGAGATAAGTAAATGTGTCGTGAAAGACAAAATTTTTAAAAAAATATTTTTGTAATTTTTTATTATTTTTTTGTAAAATTTTATTGTAAAATAAGTTTTTATTATATATAAAAGATTAGAAGTAAAATATAATCTGAATATATTCTCGATATATAAAAAATCCATAAATTATAAATCTGTAAATATTCCCGATTTATTAACTATCTCTAAATATACCTCAACTGGATTTTTAAATCGCTCCCACAAATATGACTTGTTATCCTTGGATCGATACTAACAAAAGTACAATTAATCCGTTAAAGAATTCTATTATTTTCGATAATTCAAGTCTTTTTCGAAAAGCATAAATAAAAGAGATAAATAAAAAAAAATAACAAATTTTACTTTCGATTTCTTTATACCCGGAAGTGAACTTCCAGAGTTTTCATCGATCTAGAACGGATTTTCCTAATTATCCTATCATTTTTAAAATTGCGCGCAGTGTTTACTCCGAATGTATGTTCATTGTTAATGTAATCTGTTTACGTAAAACTTTATCGCGAAGAGGAACAGTCGAAGTCTGGTACCGTCCAGTTCAGCTCCTCTTTTGCGGTTATCTCCGGTTTCAACTCATACATTTTTATCTATTCTTGCAAAAAACTTTCAAAACATTTTTTGTTAAGATTTAAAAAATAAGCAGAGACATCTTGTATTATTTACCTAATACCGTTAAAATGAGTCATAATTCTATTTCAGGAGCGCAGCGTTTTGCCCAAATACCCGAAGGTGTCCCCGATCAGACCTTCGCCGTCGAGTTCTGGGTCCACCCTAGACTGTTCATCGAACGTCACCCTCGTAACGAACAGTCCCTTCAACAGTCAAACCGCCCTTATCACCGAGAAGAGATACTTATCCAGCGATGCCGGCAAGGGATCCAATCACTACTATGCCGAGAACTTGAGGAACAATCATCAGAAGACCCTAAACAGGTCGCGGATCTACGATCCGCTCAACAAAAACCAAGACGTCGATTACAAGCAGCTAGATCCATTGTTACCGAGCGAGCAAAGTCCAAGGATCATCATCGTCATGGATCCCCAGGACGTGAAACCGCCGAAGGATCCGCAGGAACCCATCCGACTGCCGCCCACGGAGTTCCAGAAGGAACCCAAGCCGTCCTGGATACGGTTTGTCGCCCAGGTAAGTTTTCATGGATTTATATGGGATTCATTTCAATATTGAAGTTTTAGAGCAATTTGGAATCGATTATATTTCAAAATGGAAATATACGAAGAGGGATCTTTATTGGCAAATTAATAGAAATAAAATTAAGGAATTGTAGTTAATATAATTAGATGATAATATGACACAGCTTTATTCTGAAAATGCTGTAAACTCTGTTTTGAAATGTATATTTCAATCGGCAAGGCAGAATGTTATCAAGCAGCTTCAATTGACGAAAATAAAAAATTGCGAATCACGCATTTCATTTCTAAAACAATTATCGATAATTATCTCACAAGCAATATTTGCAAATAATACACAAAGTAACTTCGCACGTGTTCCTCGCACATAATATCAACGTTGCCTATGTGTACAGGCGAATGCATTTCTACAATACTTATTTCATAAATCGCACAGTGCGGTTAACTTGAGGTTAGAGTACAATACATCCAATTATCGTGGTTTATTCAGGTTTACAAACTGAGAATCTTTCTTTCTTCTTTACTACTGGGAGTCACGCTCTTAAGAATAAACAGCTGGATTTAAGGACGCGTGCGACCTACAGTAGTATGACCACACGTGCGGTCCGTCACCCTCCATTCGCGCGCTTCGCGAAATTTGCAATTAGCATTATCTGTCTATAAAAATTGTAGAACTTTTCATGTGAAAAAAAAGTAAAGTTTATATGTAATTTTAATAACTTAAAAATGATAAAGTCACACATCTCTATATAAAAGTTACTTCTCTGTATATAAAAATTACTTCGTACACGGAGAAAATTTTATATTAAAAATTACTATGTATGGCAGTAGCCGTGGACCATTGCTGGAATTATAAAAATTTTTACTATGTTATTATATTAATAATTATTAAACTCTTTTGTGAAAACATAGTAAAAATTTTTATAATTCCAGCATGGTCCACGGCTAGTGCCATACATAGTAATTTTTAATACAAAATTTTCTCCGTGTACACATATATTTCCTTTTTTTATTTCATAGCAAATCGTAAGACAGTTTTTTTATATTCGTAAACATATTAAAGATGAATCTACATTTTTAAAAACATTTTTAAAAATGGAGCATTTTTGCAAAAATATTTATAAAGCCGGTATAATTCTTATTATAGTATTGTAGTAAAAACTACAATATAAGAATTAAAGTATTCATACGCAAATTAGAACGTTTTCGCATTAAACATTTTGCTCTATTATATGCGCACAGTTTAATCATTGCGCGCTGTCTGTTATGCGATCGAAATAATCGGCATAATAACCAATTGTGTGAGAATAAAAGAAGATGAACGGAAAGCAGACGCAACCCTGTAACGAATATTGCAACTTCTTGCATAACGTTGAACATTGCACTTTCCTTGCGGTTGCCATCGACATTCATGACCGATGGTACCATGGCGCCGACAGAATTTTTCAATTTACATTATTTTATTACATTATTCGTTATTACATTATTTTGTATTATTATATACAGAACATAAATTTCCATTTATTTGAACCGTGCACCGTCATTAAAAATAAATGAAAAAAGTTCCATATATAGAAGAAAAATGCGAAATTGCATGTTGCAATAATAATTCATTAGCTATAGTCAGATCTCTAGGTATCCATTAAAGAGATAGTAGTCTCTTTAAAAATAAGAGCCCTTGTTAAATCAATTTCAATCATTCAGCTTATTGTCGGCAATTCTGCGCGAAAAATAAACTTTTAAAGTATACAAACTTTGCAAATTTTTATATCCTTAAATCATTTGTGCTCAAAATTTCATATTTGTATCTTTGCATGTGTTAAAATTTATCTATTCACGTATTTGTATAACTTATTTAATATTCATAGTCGAACAAAAAGGCAACATATGAAAAAATATCTAAATTTATCTTGATAAAACAATGTTCTACGCTATGAAGCGGCAAACATTTATGCAAGAAATCAACCTTCGTTACACGAACAACTGCGTTAGATATTAAAAGAAGTGTGGCTGTAACCATTGGCTATTCATTAGCTCTTTTATTAAAAACAATTTAACGAGTTATGATCGATACAAATATTGCATATCAACATTAATTTAAAACAAAATGACATGACACATTTAAATCCATACGTGAAACGAGATATAACAAATTATAAGGAAAATAATTTCTTGTGTAAACACAAGCGAAAACAATTATAGATCGATATTTACGTAAAATCGGAAAATTTAAAAATTTATAAAATGTTCTACATTTAGATTTCAGTTTTTAGGATTTGCGCGATCGTGCTTAAATTTTTGCATTAAACGAAATGATTGTTACATAAGCGCAAAAAATCAGCTGAAAAATCCGCAATAGAAAAACTGCGCTGAATGAAAAACGTTCTGTATATATCAATACATTCAAGAAAGTCAAGTTTCAATAATTAAGAAAATGCTAACGCAATTTCTAGCCGCTTTCTAGTAAATTCGCTGTAGAGTTGATAAGATAGTAATAATCCTAACCGGAATAATACGGAAATATAGAAAAACAACGAGTAACCCAGTTTTAATATTGATTGACGAATTGAGATTTAGAACAATGCTTTTGTTATCGCATTAAGCGATGAGTTGATTGAACGAATAATAAAAATATTTAAGTCTTTATTGATACAGTATACACGATGCATGCTGTATCAACAAACTCTTTATTAATATAGTTTATTATAACTCTTTATCAATATAGTCTTTATCGAGGTCTTTATTGATACAGCAAATATAATGTATCAATAAAGAATATATATGTATACAGTACATATATACACTCAGAGAAAAAAGTCGTATCAGCAACTAGAAATTTGTGGACAAATAGCGCCTCAACTATGTGCTATAAAGTTGCAGTAACAACAACAAATAAGTTATATGAACTAAGAAAACATAGTAATATTAACCATTTATAGTAAATCGTTGGATAAACTACATATTTGTCTAAATATTTGTCTAAACTGGAAAAATGTTGTCATATCTTACTTGTATTATGATGTCTATATAACTGTGTGATTATAGTTGAGTCGCTATTTCACTATCAATTAATAGTTCATAAATGTAGTTAGCGTGACTATATTTTTATAGTATTCAGTACTACTTTAGTACCTATTACTTCGTAAAACTAGTTGCAACTACTTAAATTTCAGAGTTGCCAAATTATAGTTGCCAGAACTATTTCGTTTTCTCTCAGTGTATATATATATATATATATATATATAGTATATGCAAACACAGAATGTATAGTATGTTATATGCATATAAGATTCTATTAATTTTCTAATGTCATAGTTATTCTATGCTGCTTTTAAATATTCTAAATCATTAGACAATACATATCTAGGCATTCTTGCAATCTACCGATATTTATGACACGCAACCGTCGCAAAAACAATGCAAAATTTTACGAGAAGAATACGAATATAGAAAATATGTAAATACGATGCGCTTTCAAAAACAAGACAATATAATACCATCGCAAAATAAAAGAGAGCTGCTATTTAGAGACGTCATGGTTTGAATGCACGAGCCACATTCCCATCGAAATTGCTTCAGAAAAATCTACACAAAGACGTACATGTGCTCCCCTTCATCCCTCCGCTCCAAATTAGAATCGCGTGTCGTTTCGAAGGCGCGAGACGGAGGCGCCTTGTCAAATTGATCTGCGATCATCCGATCGGGGAGTTAGTGATCTATGAGGTTCCCAACGACGTGGCTTACGAGGGGAAGGGATGGCCGGCCCCCAGCATCGCTCTCTATATAAGATCACCCGGCGCGGTCCACAAGTGTCAATAGCTTGTATTATACTGTGACATCGAAAACTTCTCGCATCAGTGCGCGATCGATATCCAGTTCGTTGATCATCGATTAAGCCAAATCAATATCGAAATCCGATCGGAGATATCGATCTCTGATAGATAGTCCCCACGCGCGCAAGAGTGAGTTTCTATCTTCTCGAACCCATGGTCGAGACCCACGAAGGTTCAAGGCTCGGTTATCCAATTCCTTCTGTGTGCAACCGCGTTTGCCGAGACTATTTACAACCCCGATTCGAGAACGGGAGGGGTTCCGAGGAACTTTCGGAATTACTCTACCATCGTTACTTGACAAAATAAACAGTAATGACGTTCTCTACAATTCGAATAAGTTTCTGATCGGAATAAATCCGCTTATTGTCAGTTTGTTCTTTCGCGGATATTCGGACAATATCCGGAGTAATCGAGAAGTCTCCGACATTTCGCGATTCCGGTTCCCATCGCCAAACGCGATGTGGTGATCTTCGTGATTGGAGAACATTGCTGTTTGTCTCGTCGGACAGCGACTCGTTAGACTGGCCCCGAAATCTCGTTAGTCGGAAAATCACGTTTGCAATTGGAATTATAAAATAGTATCATAATAGATTCCTTGATCTATCCGTGATCATGAAGATTCTTCTGCGAGCGGACACCCATATAAACATAGAGCTACCGGTAAACGCGCCGGCAGCGAAATGCACCATCACTCAGGTAAAAAGCTAATTTAAACCGAAATTTTTTGTTTGTTTTCGTTCTCATCTTTGAAGATTTTCTGAATTTATTTGAGAGATAAGAAAAGATACTTCGCAGAAATTGTAAAGATAAATCCTGTAGATAACTAAATAGACAGTAATTTCTCGTGTAAAAAATACACGATAATATTCGATAATTTTCATGAAAAACATAATTTTGATGTAGTGTGAATTCTCGAACTAATTGACAAGTAGGTATTATGTGTGATGTCAGAATTTTTTTATATAACTAGACACTCATAATACGAATTATTGCTATCATTGTTTTAGTTCCACAATCTCTTCCCACACTAAATTATAGTAATCTTGTGAGTACATTGTTATACTTCTAGAACTCGTAGTGATAATATTTTTATTCCGTAGCTGACTATTATAAAAAGAACTATATCCCAAGCATACGATATTATAATGAGATAAACGCGTTTCTTTCATATTGAAAATTATTTTTCTCGAAAACTACAATTATACAATCAAACAAATTTAGTCAGTATTTTTTACTTCATTTCTTCGCCGATTGCACTGCAATTTTTACTGTATATATAAGGTTCCATATACTGCGAATAATTGTAAATAAAGATCCAATGTTAATATACAAGGATTGCGAAAGTATCCTAACAGGATGTTTTCCACGTGAATGTCGCAATCTAAAAAAGATTACGACATTCACGTGGGAAATATCCTGTTAGGTTACTTTCGCATCATTTCTATGACGCAAATCGTACAATTGATCGAATATCAATCAATTATTAAATTATTGCATCAATTCGATTCTTTGGTATCTCAAGACAGATTCTAAACAATAATTGCGTGCACGGAGGAAATATACTCGACAACGATATAATTCATCATTCATTCATATATATTAAAAAAGCGCATGTAAATATTCTCACAATCTCTATAATTGTTCCTTCTCTGCGCGAAAGTTTTACGATTGCATTTATTCTGGCATCTGTTGATAATCTGCCTTATCGATTGAATTTATTCCGACATATTTAGTCTCCCGTTGGGACTTAAAGGGATTTTTAATTTTACTAAAGAGTCAAAGCTCACGTTCACGTCTGCGTACATTTTTAATGCTGTTTGCAATCTGTTTACAGATATTGGCTGCGTTATCGGTGTCGTTGGGTTCGATGCAAGTCGGTTATGCGTCTTCCTACACATCGCCAGCGCTGGTGTCCATGCGCGATAACACCACGGCGGGCTTCGAAGTCACCAAACAGATGGTGAGTCCAGCAATCGCTGACATTTTTATATAATCCAGATCGTCCTTAACTTTTACCCAGATGTGTTGAGAATTTATTGTATAGAAAGATAAATCGCGCGCCTTATCGGTCATACGTCTTGCATTCACGTATCTGTGCACTGAAAAAAAATGCTGTTGCTTCAATTAAAGTCTATGTCACGGGCTGCCACAAACATAAATAGTTCATTCAATTATATTATGATTGGACCAAATATTTAGATTATTAAGGGCCGATTGTTCCAACTTCTTGGTAAGTTTTACCTGACAGGTAGCACACATATCTACGTTTCTTTTCAGATAAGTTCTAAAAAAGAGACAAAGATATGCTACCTGTCGGGTAAAACTTACCAAGAAGTTGGAACAATCAGCCCTGAAAGAATAATCTAAATATTTGGTCCAATCATAATACAATTGAATAAATTATTTATGTTTGTAGCAGCCCGTGACGTAGACTCTAATTGAAGCAACAGCATTTTTTTTCTATACTTATAGAAATTGTCAAGTTTGCGAAAACTACGTAGGAAAGCAATC
The DNA here is from genome assembly GCA_003063815.1 of Aphaenogaster rudis. NCBI lineage: Eukaryota > Metazoa > Arthropoda > Insecta > Hymenoptera > Formicidae > Aphaenogaster > Aphaenogaster rudis. Next base: position 136,646 of record NJRL01000415.1, read on the forward strand.
TTCGGAGAACGTTTTCATAAAAGAGCTCGGATTAATAAGTCGCAATCTCGCCCAACCGTGAAGTCATACGGAGGATTCGATTTTGACGGAAGTGGAAGATCGTGAGATTCAGACACGGTTTGTTGAACATCTACCGCTAATTATACGCGTTATCCGTTTAGCGGCGGCGTAAGAACAACGTATTCGTGATTCGTTTTTTTTTTGCGGAATAAAGAGATCGTTTTTCGAAATCGCTTATTTGATATTTATTTGTATCCTAATCAATAGCTATGTTCTCCATGTATGAACATTATCTATAAAAAAAACTAGTTTTACCATCTACATCTTATTGTTTGAAGCTACCAGAGAATGCCAAACATATATTCGTGTCATCGTTTTCTTTTACGTCTAGATCGCAAATAGATATTGCGATAACGCGTTTCTGCACCCGTTTAAATTAACTTCATGATGTCAAGGAACAATCCGACGTAATTGTTTATCGGCGACGCATTGTGGTTCAATACAAAGTAGAAGTTGAAGTTAAGCGTCGATGACAAATAGCGTAACGCGTCACTTGTAAATTATCGCGAGATACGCGTGCGTATGAAAAGGTACGACCTTCGTTATTTGAAGGGTCAATGAATTAATTAAAAGGTTTAACCTCAAGTGCGTCATTGATGTCTGGTCAGGGGCACGATGACCTGATTGCGATCGTATTGGCGAAGGAGCCGTTGTGCCCCAGTGGCCGCGAACGCGATTGGCTGTTTCGCCGGACACGCCGACTCTGTTGTAAGGCCTCAACATCGTGACGATGTCGGAAATTGATTCCAGACATGTAAGCGAGCGTGAATAAGACGCTTCCGCATTCAAAAGCAAACGTTCGAGCCTCAGACGAGCCACGATGTAGGACATGTATCTCAAGGAGTCCCGCGCTAATTTACTTAAAAGGGAACAAAATTATTACATTTAATATCTTTTTAACATGCTAAAATATAATTATTTAAAGAGAGGGATATATATATATGTATTATTATATTTAAAAATTATTATTTTTCCCATCATAAAAAAATTATTCTTTTATATTAAGATTATTTCCGAGTGAAACTTTAATTAATGCATTCTTTATGCGATGATATTTTACGATATAATCCGAAAGATATTACGATTTCAGTAAATTTATTTTTAATCCTCAATACGGAATATATTTTTGTCTCTACTGATAGGAAAGCATAGCTATTGTGTTCATGCAAATTATTTTTTCGAATACCCTCCAAAATGATATATTTTAAAAGTTTTACTTTTTATTAAATTAAATAGATGCATAAGAGATATCCTTAATAATTAATTAAATTTGAGAAAATTTTTCGTTAAAATCCATCACACAGAGTACTGCCAACTGTTCGTGTTACACCGATTATTTTATAACATCAATTATTACAACAATTATTCTGCGTTTAGTGACTCGATTAATCGCAATAAAAATTTCGTAACCCGTTTCTCTGTGTTGCGGTAACATAATTAAAACGCACGAATGAGTAACGAATGAGCAACCAAAATGATCGATGGTCACTCTTCGCAATTGTTTTCCTTGACATTTTATGCGGCTTCCCGACCTTATTTGTATTCGAAGGACTTGAACGAACGATGAATAAAACTATGTCAGTATTGCTTCGGTATACACGACTGTTATTCGAATGATGAATTTAAACGATCGAGGGCTGTCGATATGCGCCGCGTGATATAATGGACCTAAATCTTTTCCGATTCTTTCTCGGGTTGCTTCTATACATAATAATTTTTAACATTTACCGCACAGAATACACGGAATGTTCTACGTTCGAAAAAAGATTTTAATTATATTAAAAGTTCAAGACGTTATTTTATATAGTCGGGCAGAGGTTTATTAAATTTTCGCTCGCATATATGTGCAGAATATTGTGCAGTTAATTTCAAGCAAACTTTATTCCAACAGATATTCAATTTGATATTCAATTAATTAATTGGCAATTAGAAACTTGTGGTAAACAATGTCCCGACAAAATCTTTCTAAAACTCGATTGTGCGATTGGAGTTTTGCGGAGTATATGTCATATTTCAAATTTTATGTTGCAGAGCATGTGGATCGGGTCACTTATGCCACTGAGTGCACTTATCGGTGGCATCGCTGGTGGGCCGCTCATTGAATACATAGGAAGAAAAAAGACGATACTTGGTACAGCGTTCCCATTTATCGGAGGTAAGATTCAAGATCAAAGCATGTATAGCGCAAGAAAACCTTTATGTAATAAGATATAATATATTGAGACATATATAGAAGATGTAATGAGCGAGCTCATTCGCAAGCGAGCGCATCATAATAAATAACGTTATATAAGTCTCAACATCTTAAAATTATTTAAATTGGTTGCATGTAGTTTCCCTTATATTCCGAATTCTCTCGCGTTACTCGTAAGTAGACCGTGTTATATGATGACGTAATATTTGTTACAGCGTGGCTTTTAATCGCGATGGCTAACAGTGTTCCGATGGTACTGGCTGGACGCGCCTTATGTGGTTTCGCCGTAGGAATTGCCTCTTTAGCGTTACCTGTGTACTTAGGCGAAACGATACAGCCAGAAGTGCGCGGTACTCTTGGTTTAATGCCCACTGTCTTTGGTAATACCGGTAAGTGAAAAAAAAGATTTAATTCTGTTGTCGATTTAAACATGTGCATGTTCGCTGATAAATTTTCTTCACAATGTCTGAATTTAATATCTATTTTCTCATAGAATTGAAAGTACCAGCTTTCCAATTTGTTTAGCCGTGTTTATTAAAAATGTTATCAAGAAATATGAATAGATATTAAATATGCTATTTATTTTTTATTTACCCGATAAAGAAATTAACATGATGTTTAGATATTCAACTGTTGAACGCGCGTTATTCAAATATAAGAATAAATATATATATATTTATATTTTTATATTTTATTCTTTATAAATTATATCCCATAAACTAATAAAGGTTTTATATTCAATGCGCAGGAATATTACTATGCTTCGTAGCGGGCATGTATCTAGATTGGAGAAATCTGGCACTGATAGGAGCGAGTTTACCGCTACCATTCTTGCTTTTGATGTTCATAATTCCGGAGACACCAAGATGGTACATTTCCAAGGGAAAAACGAAAATGTCCCGAAAGTCTCTTCAATGGCTGCGCGGTAAAAATACAGATATAACGGACGAATTGACTCTGATCGAGAAAATACATCAGGAATACCTCGACAGCGAGAAACAAAACACGATCTCGGAGTTGCTGAAGACTAAACACCTCACACCCCTCCTCATTTCTCTGGGGCTGATGCTGTTCCAACAAATGTCCGGCATCAATGCGGTGATATTCTATACGGTGCAAATATTCCAGGTATGTATTAATCTTCTCTATTGATTCACGAGTCTAATATTCAATAATTTTTAAACACATAATTCTTAATCAAGTCATGAAATGACGGTTAAATAAATTTTTAAATTTTGAGAGAGTTGGCACATAATAATCAACGAATGATGCTCTCTTTTCAGGATGCTGGTAGCACAATTGATGAGAACATCTCAACCATAATCATTGGCATAGTGAATTTCATATCCACCTTTGTCGCCGCGTCTGTGATCGACAAGCTGGGCAGGAAGATGCTATTGTACATAAGCGCTGTGTTGATGATCATAACCCTCTTCGCCCTAGGCGGATTCTTTTACGTGAAGTCACTGGACGTGGATGTGACGGCTTTCGGCTGGCTGCCGTTAGTCAGTCTGATCGTGTACGTAATAGGCTTCTCACTGGGCTTCGGGCCCATTCCTTGGTTGATGATGGGCGAAATCTTACCCGCCAGGATCCGCGGCTCCGCTGCAAGCATTGCCACCAGCTTTAACTGGTTGTGCACCTTCATCGTGACGAAGACCTTCGAGGACGTCATAGGAGTGATCGGCACGCACGGCACCTTCTGGGTGTTTGGCATCATCGTCGTGATAGGTCTCATCTTCGTGATCGTCAGCGTGCCGGAGACCCGCGGCAGGTCGCTCGAGGAGATCGAGAAGAGGTTTACAGGTCCGACTAGAAGGATGAGCGCAATCGCCAATATGAAGCCGACACCGATGTCGTGCTAGCTGCTGAATTTCTGATCGCGGCTCACATCGACAAAGAAGCTCGTTCGAGTAAGAAATAGGACTCTTTATAATGTCCTTCTAAGGGAAAGATTCCCATACAGATATGCTTTCCCTTAAAGGGAAGTTAGGTTCGAAGGTTATACTTTTCTCTTCCGTAAAGAGGAAACGTATCTGTTCTTCCTCCTTGACTTTTCTTATCTTGCTCTTATTTCCGAGATTTTCGGCTTGCTTTCGCGAGATCTACTTGTTATAACGAAATTTGAACGAAAGCGATTCGAAGATAATCGATAAAAAGTAGAAATCGATCATAGATCTGAATAGTATATAGAGACACACGGACAAAAGCGATTTTCTTAAGATCCACATTTCTTTAAACGAGTTGAAGATGCAATTAAAGAATTCCATCAATTGAAAGATTCAGCGCAATAGGAATTTCTTAAAAGCTCGAAAAAATCGATTTAAAAAAAGTTGTTTAAAGTAACTCCTTTGTATTTCCAAACTGGAATCTCATCTGTAATCTCATGTAAAAAAAAACGCATCATCTTCGTTTATTCGCTTCTCCAATTAGCCTCGTAAACCGTGACTTCAACGGATTTCGCTTTGATTTTATTCATGTCCAACGCGAGGATCATTGCTAGTGAGTTAGTGCCAACCTTGTCGAGAATACAAATTGCGAGGCCAATTAATTAGCTTCGTGAGATATAAACGTGTTACGTTTTCCCATCGGGGAAATGGCGTGATTGTGATTATCAGCTGTTGACTAGGTGTGTAGTTGCAATTGTTTTTATTACTCCCGACAGTCCTGCAGGGCCTACCTCAAGTTAATAGTCTGCTCTATTAGAGTATAGCAGATAATTATACTGTCGTTAGAGATATACGCGTAGGTCAATGCTAGTCTCGCGCGCGCGTTCCTTTTTTTATAGCGCATGCGAAACGACGCAATTTGCGTGGGGCTGTGGTACTGCATAGTTCTATGCGATACGATTAATCGCCACGTGCATCGTGAATTCGAGATGCACGCGTAATATGTATGTACTTATATATAAATTATACGCCGACCAAGAAGCCGGTCTTTCGAACAGGGGCGAATTTCCCACGCGACAATAAATTTTAAGATCAACCGCGTTCTCGTCAGAGTAATTATAAATTGTAAATAGTTGGAGATTTGCGCCATAGTGATATTACGTATCCACATCCGAATATCATTGTTGTTAACTTCAGTCGCAGCTGGACAATTATTTTTCCACTGCCTCTTTCTCTTTTTTAGACAAAATTTAGAAAGAGGCAGAAAGGGACAATTGAACTACGGCTGTAGTTAATCAGCATTGAAGAAATTGATCGTAAGTGGGACGATATGATTCCAGCAGCCCATGATCACGTATTATCGTAATCTTCTAATATTAAATAAACGATGCTTCGTATCGGACGGCTGTATCAATGTGGGATGTGATTTTAAATGTACGTACGACTCAGACGATAATTTAAGCATTATGATATATGGCAGATATATATTTTTATTCTCTAAAACGAGGGATTTTAGGAAAAGTGGAAACGTAGTCATAAAATCGAGAGAAAGTTCTTAGAAAATTACGTAAGAGTAGCGCTGGAGGAGAGCCTCAGACAAATGTAAAATAGTTAAATCGCCTATGTTCGAAAGTTAGGGTAAAACTGCGTCGGGCACCTGACGAATGTTCCCGGTCAAGTAATTTAATAGAGAACAATTCGCTGGCAAATTGTTATATGAGAGATATATTATTATAGAGGAATTATTTGTACATTTTACTTAAATTATTGATATATATTTATATATACATATATATTTTTTATCACCAATTTATCGCTTGAGATTATAAAGAAAGAGAATTTATGTACATTACAACTCTACATAATTTTCCTAACAAAAGGTTTCACACATTAAAATAAATGAAAATTGATTTTAAGAAATTTCTAGAGGAAAACAAATTAAGGCATTTAAAGGACACCGATATAGTACTTTGTGACGTCTGTGCATTGTCTGCATAAAACGAAACGTTTGATAAGTTATATCCATTGTTAATATGTAAATTGTGTCTTCGTTGTTTATTCCGATTCACTGCATGCGACCGGGTATACTCACAGCGTGTTTGGCACAGTGCAAACTAAATGCATATCATAATCGACAACTGACGAACACGTTAGGAAATGTTAATCGCGAGTATCCGTTTTTATAAGTTTATCAGAGTGTGCTTTTAGTTACGTGCGTCCGAATCGAAGGATTCCATTAGTAGCGAATCTCGTTTGTATAGGTAAAAGTATAAGAACGATAAAACGTCATACGGAACGTAGTTTCTCGTAGTTTCTTTTCTCGCTCATATGTTAAATAATGTCGCGATAGACATCGTTAACAGCGCGCGAAGTCTCGTTTTAACATCGTGTAAAACCGCTCGAACAAAATTCATCATAAAGTCTCATTTTGAAATTGTAAACATACCGCTCGAACAAAAGATCATTCCTTTGCGATTGTGCAAAGTTCGATGTACGGCTCATTCTAATATCATATAAAGCAATAAGTGCACGATACCTTGTTTTATATGAGAATTCAGTACATTATTATACTCTCCTTCGTAGTACAACGACCAATCACAGCATTTCTTTGTTTCTCATATTTACTGTTTATATCTGTTGCTATTATAAGTAATACCTGCCGCTTATTCATAAGCTATTTGCCAAAGCACAATGAAGATGGCGGAATATTTTTGATAATTTAATACTCATGTTAAGTTTACGAGTAATCTGTAAGTTATTATGTGGTATGATTTTAAGACTATCTATATATAAAATGATTATGTAAAACTGTTGCTTCAATTTTTCACCCTTCCCTTTCGATATTTTTGTATAATAACATTAGCAATGCTATTCCTTTTCCTATTAAATAAATAAATGTAATTATAAACACCGATAAGAACAAGATTTGAAAATTATAACAATGCTACATGATATACATAGTGTATAAAATTCACAAATTAAAATAAGTTCTCAAAAAACTAAATCTAAACAGAAACGATTTTTCAAGCAATAATTTTTTAAATATAAAGATCAGCCTATCGTAACATTAAACAGCCTATTCATGTCTTATACTTAAGATAGTGATACCTCTTGTCTACAATGCGTATTTAAGGCGTTAAGATTTAAGAAATTGACCAATCACAGTCGTATATGAGAAGAATAAACGACTGCGATTGGTCAATTTCTTAAGTCTTAACGTCTTAAATACGCATTGTAGACAAGGGGTTAATTACTGAAGCATAAGATATTGTGTTGTTACAATGATTATGCAGACTATCATATAATGATATATACGATCTATAAAAATATTGATCACGAATTTATGTACATAATTGCCATATGAATGGCAATACAATTTCTTGTCTAATATCAGTGAACTGAATTATGTGATCACTAACACTACGGGCGGTATTCATAGTCGGTTCTTATATTTAAGATCGTCTTAAGTACAATCTTAAGATGTCATAAACCAATCACAGAGCCGTATTAGCGTCTTAAGACGTTACTTAAGATGGTTTTAAAATAAGAACCGACTATGAATACTGACCTACATGTACTTCATAGACAGTGGCGTAGCCAGGGAGGGGATTAGGGGGATAAATCCCCCCCCCCCCGAAATTTTGGAACCAAATATAAAAATATGAAAATGAAAGATTGAAAGCCGAGAGAGAAATGAAATGATAAATGCTTTAAGGTCTAAAGAAAATATCCAGAACGAATATATATTGCTATCTTATTTAATTAAAAAAGTTATGAGTTGTTCTGTGATTTTAATTTTTTAGAAATCCCCCCGAAATAAAATCCTGGCTACGCTCCTGTTCATGGATACATGATCACTTAATCATAGCCTATAATCAGCTAACATTGTAAGTATATATTTCAAGAAGTATCTCTTGGAATAAAAAATCATGACGACTTTCATTACTCAGTTTCTCATGGACAAAGTTTTCGCTGTAGTGTCTTGATGTATGAATTTTGGAACTCTCTGTATATCACCATTAAAAGCACAAGACTGTGTAATCTTTTCACTTTGATCTTCAGCAATTTATCTACATTTTGAAAGTTATTAATTAGTCAATATAAAATCTGCAAGACGTTTAAGCATATATAATCTCAGTTTAATGATACGATATGACTCTCAATCAAAAGTATACAATCCGCGATCACTCTGTTATAATGAATAACAAGTACCTAACTGCTAGTATGCAGCTTTTTGTACTTTGTATTAATGACACGTACCTTGAACTTATAAGAAACGATATAAATTAAGCTGCCTATAAATACACCATGTATCATGAGTAGATAAATACAAATGGGCAGAAAGCAATATCCCGGATAGCTACATCCGTCAAAAACATATTTTGTAAAGTGTCTGCTATAAATTCTGTTGGTAGAATACCAGCAGAGATATAACAGCATCTGTTAACAGAATATGTTGGCGCATCGGTTACAGAAATCGAGTAGAATCTGTCATTTCCTAACCATTCAGATGACACATTTCATTTAAATGATCATGAAATGTCAAGTTCCACACAGTTTATGCTGTTGGATTATATTGGCAGGCTCTGGCTGGCGGAATACGAGTTTAATGCGTTAAGTTGATGCCAATTTGTCGCGATATTCTGCTCAAATTCGCTGGCAACTCCTGGCATACTAGCAAACGTTTCGCCTATTAGAATATAAGACGTTTAACTGATACGTTATGATTTGGAGTAAATAAGTATGAATTGACTCTCATTGCGCGAATGTCAGTGTGACAATTATAATCAACACAGCGTAACGTTTCCGTGACGGTGGACACGCGATGTTCGCGGGAAGACGAGGCGGAGAAGCTGGTAAAAACATAACCAAGACGTGGCTTACCCATAACCTGGACTCTACAAATGGCACAGGTGTCACACTCCACGTCCCAGCTCCACATGGCCACGGCGTTCCACTTCTTCAAGGTGAACATTTTATCATTCTTCTGATTATCGCCGTCGATCCGGTCACCCGGGTCCTGTTCGGAATCGCCCATGTTTTGAGGTTAGAAATGCCAGCGGAACGCAGAGCAAGAGAACAAGAGTTTGACGCGACCCGATCAACGCGATCAGTGCCAGGACTTGAGTGCCAGGTGCCAGTAGTGGTTAGTGGTCGCAATAGGCACACTGCACTGTGAAGCAGTAGAACGCATGCGTCGAAGAATCCCACTCTGGGAATTGGGATTTTGAGATTCTGGGATGCACGTGGAAATTGCGAAATAAATGTATAAATGTACATATGTTTATGTACGAAGTAAGGTAATTTAATAAAGTAAAGATTGCAGATAAGATTAAGAAGAGCAAAACTTCTATTATATATGACTATTAGTTATTATTTGAAAATATAAAAGGTGAGAACTGGGAAGGTTATACACGTGCTAATCTTGGGGGTTTTCCAGCAAGCGACACAAGTCGACACAAGTATCGTTTTATCTTTGTTACTCATTGCCAAAAAAGAAAGATAGAACGATGCTTGTGTCGATTTGTGTCGCTTGCTGGAAAACCCCCCTTATCTGTCTCTCACATGTAATCATATTTTGTATTCATAATTTATAATAATTTCTCCAGATTATTTAAGTTAGTCATCGTGTACTTACCTTAAAAATGAAAGTGAAGAAAATGAGCCAGGAGCCTGTCAAATCGTCAGGGAGAAGAAAATTAGTAATTAGAAAAGAGAAAAGAGATCTGAGCAAAGTAACTACGGAAGAGTTCCTTCAACAAGATTTCGTAAATGATATAGATAGTGATATATATGATAGTGATGAAAAAGATAAAAACATAGGTATGATCTACAATATTTAGATTTCTTTTATATCTTAGATTGTATATTTTAATTTTTGTTATATTTTATGCAGATGATGAAGACAGTGAGCAGCGTGATAGCGATAGCGATAGCGAAGGCGATTTAGATTCTGCAGAACACAAAAGATTATTGATGAAATTGCAAAATACTGATCCTGATTTTTATGAATACTTGCAAGAAAATGATAAAAATCTTTTGGACTTTGAAGTATCAAATGACGAAGATGATGACAATTCTTCAATAAACGATTCGGACGATAAAAACATTTCTAATGAAAATTTAGAAGTATATATTTTTTATAAATGCAATTTTAACTTTTTTATATATTTTTAAAACAATATTATTAAATATCCAGGTTACTAGCGATGATAGTGATTTTCAACCAGAAGAAGCTGAAAGTGACTGTAAAAAGATTACTATGCAATTACTGAAAGCTTGGCAACAAGAAATACAAACAGATAAGTAAGTTTTCTTTCGTTTATTTTTTATTGAATTAATAGTAAAATAGTAACTGTGCGTTATCCTTAATTTGTAGATCAACTGTTACTATTAAACATACTATAGAGGCCTTCCATGCAGCTCTGAATAGTATCGCAGTATCACCAGGTGTAATCATGCGATATAAAGTAGAAGGAAGCGCAAGTTAGTTTTAATTTTCCTTAAATTGTATATATACTCTATCTTTTTTAAATGATCCTATTTTAATTTTACCAAAAATTATGTTTAGCATTTAATGGCGTGGTACAACTGTGTGTAACACACTTGCCTGATGCAATTACACGTTTTTTAAACTTGGATCCAGAATCACAGGATGCACATAAATCTAAAAGATTTGAAAAAATACGAGAAATGTTGAAATTATACTTGTCAGATTTACTTAAAGTATGTATATGTGTAAATTCTTCATTTATCTCATATATAATACAGTTTAAATAATAATGTGTTGTATTAATAAGTACATCTGTTTCACAGTTATTGCAGAGTGTAGCATCGTCTAATAATATTATCATAGTGCTTCTAAAGCATCTTCATCAAATGTTGCCTTATACCCAATCATTCTCATCCTTAACTAAACCGTTGTTAAAAATCTTGTTAGAGTTGTGGTCAACTGCAGAAGAAACTATCCGTGTTATAGCCTTTTTAAATATCTTACATATTGCAACTAGCAAAGAACTTGTACTTGAGGAACTGTTAGAGGTGAGTCACATGTTATGGTAAAAAGAATATTTACGGACAGATGTATCATTAAAGTTTATTTTAGGCCATGTATGAAAAATACGTTCAAAATACGAAATTTGTTTCACTCAGTACATTACCAGGAATAAATTTCATGAGACACTCTCTGGTCGAGATTTATCTGCTTGACCATAATATTTCGTACAGTCATGCCTTTTTACATATTAGGCAATTAGCGATTAATTTAAGAAATGCCGTAACGTTAAAGAACAAGGTAATCGATAAACAGCAATTATGTACTTTTTTTTTCATACAATTTTTTACTAACATAAGATTTCTTATTCCCAGGAAAACTTTCAGGCCGTATATAACTGGCAATGTATAAATTCTTTGCGCTTTTGGACAGAACTGATAAACAAGTCACAAGATAAATCGATGTTGCGATCACTGTTATATCCGTTAGTCCAGGTATTAGATACTTTAAACGAACAAGCAATAAAAGTAGTATAATAGTTAGAAAAATACATAAAATTATCTTTTAATAGATTATTATTGGAATAATAAAAGTTATTCCAACCGTGCAATACTATCCATTGCGATTCCACTGTTTAGAAATGTTAATAACCATTTCTAAGAAGACCGGAACGTTCATACCTATTTTGCCGTTCCTTCTTGAGGTACCAATTATTTTCAAGTCTTGAACAATAGTTGTAACCGTAGAGTATACAATTATCTTATGTTAAATTTTTCTTTTTAGATACTGAATTCTTACGATTTTAACAAAGGACGTAAAGCAGTTACGATGAAACCTATATCCCTTGTTTGCATTTTGAGAGTATCGAAATTACAATTAGTAGAAAATGGCTTCAAAAATAGTATTATGGAAACTATTTATCAACTTATACTAGAACATGCGGCAAATGAAAGTCATAGAATATATTTCCCGGATCTCTATATACCTTGTATAATACAGGTATCTAAAAAAAATAAAACTTAAAAAATTTATAGAATTAATTTTTATTAGATGTCAAAAATATTAAATTAATGTATTTCATCTCGTAGTTAAAAGAATTTTTGGAGAAGTGTCACGTGGCAACTTATTGCAAGAAGATGAAACAGCTTCTAACTATGATTGAAGAAAATAGAAGATACATTGAGACCGAGCGTGCTAAAGTAACAATAGACCTGAAAAATATGGCAGCGATTACAAATTGGGAAAATAGGATTAAGACAGACGGCACAGTAATAGCCAAATTTCATACCTCTTGCATTAAACTTCGCGAGTCCCAGAAGCTTAAACTTCTTACGAAGAACGAACAGTTCAATGTATCCATTGAGAAAAAATCAACTAAACGTGAATTAGATGAGCAGAATGCAGAAGATAGCGAAGAAGGGAGCGAGTTTGAGCTTGGAGTAAAAGGAATTAAAACAAAAGTAGAAATACAATCAAATAAGAAAAAGACTAATAAAATAAGAAGAAAAAATAGTCAACAATAATGAGGATTTACTGAAAAAAAATAAATATTGCTCAAGATATAAATAATGTGATGACTGTGGTTAAAAATAAGAGCAGATCACTCTAGAGTTAATAATTATGTATAGATAAATACATATTACTTTATATTTGAATATTAATCTTGTTATTACATGTAATAACTACCGAATCCTTACAGTAATTAATTTATTATATATATATACAGGGTAAGCCATTTTAAGTTACCCACTCCAATAACTTTTTTATTTTTGAATGTACAACAAAATGTTTCAAATAAAAGTTACTTGACTTCAAGGGGGACAGAAGATGATGGCAAAAATTTGACCTTGGATAGCAATTTGAAGGTCACATAAAGGTCACCTTTAATTTCTTAAATGGAACCGCCTACTTTTTATTGCATATTCTTGTAGCTTATCTCGAGGATTTTCCAAAACACTATAATTAAGTATTTTTTCATTAAGATCTTTTGGAATTATAAGGCTTAAAAGTTCTAGTATTTTGACATAAAATACAAAATATCTTGTAAAACTTTAAGTTTTCGGTAATGTTACCTTAATACTTTTATGCACAGAATAATAAGACAAATCAATTTGTGTAATAAAAACACATGGTTGCTTTTAAGAAAAAGTATGCAGATGCATGTTGCAAATTACATATTTTTTCTTAAAAGCAACCATGTCTTTTTTTTATACCAATTGATTCGTCTCATTATTCTGTGCATAAAAGTATTAAGGTAACATTACCGAAAACTTAATGTTTTACAAGATATTTTGTATTTTATGTCAAAATACTAGAACTTTCAAGCCTTATAATTCCAAAAGTTCTTAATGAAAAAATACTTAATTATAGTGTTTTAGAAAGCTCTCTAAGTAAGCTACAAGAATATGCAATAAAAAATAGTAGGTTCCATTTAAGAAATTGAAGGTGACCTTTATGACCTTCAAATGACTATCCAAAGTCAAATTTTTGCCACCATCTTCTGTCTCCCTTGAAGTCAAATAACTTTTATTTGAAACATTTTGTTGTACATTCAAAAATAAAAGTTCTTGGAGTGGGTAACTTAAAATGGCTCATCCTGTATATAATATCTTCTCAATATTGGAGATAGTATTAAGATATCGAGACATATGCATTAGGAAATTCGAAACTTGTTTATCTCATGTATTAATTCTAAAAATTCAAATCTGAATGACACGTTCGAAATATTTAAGAAATAGTGATACACTAAAAATAAATGAATTAAATCATTTTTAATCATGTATAATATATATTTTATAAAAAGTATTTGGTTATTTTACAAAAGATTTTTTAGAAATTTAACAATTTTTATGCATAAATGGCTGAGCGCTTGTTAATAAAATAAATATTTTACGAAACATATACTTTATTTTAAAAAATATAATCAATTTTTATTTTATGGAAAATAAAACCAGAAATTTCTTTCTTAAAGTGCATAATGAAGATTTTTGTGTATAATAGTGGTATAGAAAATTTTATATGAAAAAATACAAAAGATTCTTACATAGGATGCAAAACATTTATTTAAGACTTTGATTTCAAATTAGATCAATTCTGTACATACATAATAGCCACAATTATATCCTCAGACTGTGTTATAAATTTACAATCAATTTTCTTTTAATATACAGGCATATCACTGACAAATACATAATAGACGTAATGACGATAAACTATGAAGGATTCTTAAGTTAATTTAACGATCTCGTTTCTTTTTTATAGCACTCCATTATATCTGTTTCGTTTCTAAACATAATAAACATATCGTTTTTATAAAAATATATCTTTAATCACAAAAAGCAAACACACAATTTTCACTCTAATCGTTTTACCTACTTTACAAGAAGACGTTGCATGCTCTTTTTTAGTTAGCAAAAGCTTCAATCTGTATGACGATAACACAAACAGAATATGAGACATCACTCATTATACAATATTGTGTAATTCATATCTGTATTGAAGCAGATATATACTTAGTATTAAAGTATACAGACTACTTGTCGAGAATATATAAAATCCCTTTGTCGCTATACAAATTGAATAAATTTTAATTTATATCATTCTGCTGTGCTACAATGAATCTTTTGGTACAACTAGTGCATTAGCAACAGCATATAGTGTCAAAACAATGTGGTTTTCAACAATTGATGTGGGGGCAAAAATAAAAAGACTGTAAACATATGAATTATTGTGACGAATATAAATGACGATGATAAAGAAAAGAAAAAAAAAGTTTTATTGTTATATAATCTAAACGAGCGAAAAGAGCATATTGCTTTACTAATATATGTATATATTTGTAAAATATATATATGTATGTATATATATATATATACACACATGTATGTATATATTTGTAAAATATACATATACATTTTTAGTAGCCTTTAAGAGAAAACAATATACTCATTAATAGTTGCTTAATCTGCCCCTTAACATATATAAATCGATAGGGCGAAGTTTAAGCATTTAAAATAAAATGAAGACTACTCTCTAAAACGCATGTGTATTTCCTTAATCATAAAATCATTTAAAAGTTCTTAGCACTTGAAACAATTCATAAATACGCTGCGCCTACAACTAAGTTTACCCTAAAGAAGTACGAGCCCACAGTTACATAGTAAGAAGAATGTATTGTAACTCTTGGGCTTCTCAGACATGCATCCTTGTCTACAGATCAACGGGATCAATTATATGTCCCTTAGATTTTCAGCATTGCTTATGTAAAAACGTAGATTTTATTTTTTTTTGTCAGTTTGTTACATAATAATGAGAATGCTAATTAGCAAAACTTTTGAACTGTACATTAATAAATCATTTGTAAGAGAGTACTCATTAATAGATAAGAATAAGTATTCATTAATAGATGAGTGCTTATTTGGTTCGTCTTTTGTTCAATTCATTTAATTCATCTGATTAATAATTACCAAAGCTGTATGTATCTAATAGTAGAAATAGGAAAATCATATAATGCTGTTTATTATATATTATTTAAATCATACAAGCTAATCGCACTGAAATAACGTGTATCTATATATGATAAATATAACTTAATTTATATAAATGTAATCAACTGAAATGCTGCAATATCTTAACAGTTAACTTTTAATGATCTAACTAGTGGTAGTGAAACGATTTACGTTACAATAAAAAACTGGCGCGACAAAATATTCGAAACTAAATTTGGATTGTACTTTTACAAAATTGCGTGCGATGCTTTCATGGTTTTAATAATTTTTCTTTTATAAAATGTTTATGCAATTAAAAAATATCACTCGAGTCGATAATCATTATTACACTTGTTAAGACTACAAACTAGTAACAAGAAACTCTAACTTTGAAAAACGTTTTTTTGCAAAATAGTATTATTATGTCATGCGACATGGCAGAAACCGAAATATTTCTGCATTTGATTACAAAATGCATCCATCATTCACGCACCGTAATATCATTCTATATACAAACTACAAGTACGTAAACAAGGTGGTAGTTAAACTGCGATAAAAAGTAATCATCTTATTTAGTATTCTAAAGGCCATGTTATCTCATACACTTTAGATTATCTTTAAAATTCTTACGGTACTGCAAACACACATTGTAATTACAGAATCTCCTTCCTTTCTCTCTTCCTTTCATTACGCGATCACAAGATTGTATCTGACCTACATACAACAACCATTTTATATTAAAAAATAAAAAAAGAAAGAGAGACCATACTTTATAAATTGATGAATTTGTAATCTTTTATAACTATATTAAAGATCATGTTGTGTTTCACATGGTTTCTGATGTCCGAACCGATAGAAATTTAATTTTGGTACTTAATATATCATACAAAGGTTATAAAAAGACTATTACAGTTTTGCTGCTGATAACTAACTTATGCAATTGTTGTATATTCTCGTTTCCATAATTATATCTTAACAGAGCGATGTAAATGATTATCTGTCGGTATTTCCAAAATATAAGTCATCTGTACACTGATAGCAAGTTTTTTCTTTTTCTAGCGCTATTGATTTCATTTACAACAATGCGTAATATATATATAACGTAGATATTTGCTTTTCATATGAACAAAAGGGAAAACGTACACATCCCGTCTTATTTTTCATGAGTATCATCATATACATATATAATTACGAAATATACACAAAACTAAACTTTAAAAGATACATTTAACAGCGTAAGTTAAAAAGCTGTTAATGTAAACGCTAATGTGCGTCTTACACCTATAATAAAAACATGATATTGAAAAAAAATTTATGAAGGAACAGAGGAAAATGTTTCCTTAATGCATGCAAAATATTACTATATTTCTACATAGGAGTAAAAATCTCCATTAAAAAAAATTAATCCGTACTATATAGCCAAAATAATTTAATTAATAACAGAATGATATATAAATACCAAAAATACACAGTAGAACTTATACTTTTAAACATATTAAAAATGTAAATTAATTAAAAGAAATATGAAATATAGCAAATAGGAAGATAGGATGTGCAGTTTGATACAAGACATTTGAAATTATCATCCTTACTTGCTTCTTTGTATATGATTATCTATATTCTATAGAGAGAATCGAATCAATGTTTTTAATCATTGCAAAATGGTGCACTTTATTGCAATGAACCATGTTAACTTCAAGTGTCTTGCGTTGAATATTAAATACCAATTTTACACAAAGTAGAAATCAAAATATACTGTAATTTAAAAAAGCCATTCTAAAAAGATTATTGGCATGCAACTCTATTATCTGTTTATTTATTCTGATATTGTAATGGCTTCGTCATGCTATCAATTATGAGCTTAAACTGATTAATGTTTACAAAATGTACAATGAAAGGTGATATTATATATGTATACGAGTAAGAAACCTTATTGTGCATCAGGGGGGATGTTCACAATATTTCTACCTATATATATATATAAATTTTTTTAATATTCCGCATTAGATACTTAATCTACTTTGTAAAATCATGGCATCTATTTAGAAATATTATCATACACAATGGATGTTTCAATAACATTAGTAATTATATTAAAATATTTGTCTGTATGTATCATTCTTTTTTAGCATAATTTATTTTTCGCACGTTAAAAAAAGACGAACCTTAAAAAAAACTCAAGTGTAACTTGTGTAACGTTAGACTATCGTAAAGGATTGGCATCAGTCAACAAGCACGCTAGCGCTGTATACCTTTCTAGTTTTAAACTGGAAATCCGATTCAGATGTTTATTGAGCGTATTTGTAGTAATTGGTTGACAAGGTGCAACACAAGGTGGCGAGTCACCAATTAGCTCAACTATTGTCACTACAAAAGTTGACCATTCAGAAGGCAGGGAATCATCTGTGACGCACAATTGTTCAGCTTGCTCGAGCATCGCTGCTATTGCAGACACACCAAACTGAAAGAATAAATAACATAGAAATTATCACGTTTTACATATATACTTCCTGTATATACATAGACTTTATTGAAAGATTTATAATTATTATACATAACAATTATAACTAACCTTATTCAGAAGAGCAAAAGCTAAGCTATTATTTTTAACAGGATGAGTAATAGCCGAGTCGGATAATGCTCTTGCTAATCGCAATATGGTATCAAAACCTTTCACAGTATCAAGCCATTTTCGAAATTCAGAATAAAAGTCTGTCAGTATATGACAATCTCTACGACCTATCACGGCTAATCCTTTAAATATCGCAGTCCACAATTCTCTCAACTGCTTACTATATTCTGTCACATTCAAGTGAGGTAAAAAACGCAGTAGTAATGTCTGTAACATAAAGATATATATAAATGAGATATTGACAATGACTATATATATATATATATAAGCTTTAAATCTCACTTCTTATTCATCAAATTACCTTTCCTTTTCGAATACTTAGCACACTAGCTAATTTATCATCTTGTATTAATTGTTGCATACATGTTAAAATCATGCTTATTAATTCCGGTTCAGTTTTAGTCGTATTTACTTCAGATTCCCCTTCTTGTTGTTGCGGTTCCGGAATTGAAGCGAGAGGATTACTCAGATCTTCGAGTTTAAACAGCAATGTATATAACTAAAGAATAACATTTCATTAATACAAAATACATGATGAAATTATTTATTTTATTGTATTAGAATATTGATAGTACTCTCTCAATTTCAAGGAGTAATTGTCGTGTTTTTTTAGTGTCCTTCTGTTGTGATTGTGGAGTAGACTGAGAGTCGCTATTTGATACGACATCCATATCGATAAGTTTACGTGGTGCTGTCACACTGCTGCAATGAAGTTTGCCTAATGAATTCTCAAACTGAGCTGGCGTATATGCTGATCTTGAAGGGGCTTGAGGTGTTGGTTCCCAATCTCTAAAAGAATAACCAAGCAAAAAAATTAAGAATTGTAATAAATAATACATAAATAAATAATTCTTAAGAAATAAATTACGACCATTCCATGTGGATAATACAGAATAAATAATTTTGATATTTTAAAGCAAATAAAGAAACCAATAGTCAAAATATGAGCAAAACAAAGATATCAGAGCTAAGATAATATATATATATATTTATTCGTTAATTTGATAAGTATTAACAACAGATTCAATCTTTGACTTAGTTTCATATTTTTCTACCATAGTTCTGACATTCGACTTTCTTTATTTTTATATATACGCAATCGTGCTCTAATGTTAACATAGCCTCTTATTGTCTTTGTATTTCTATTTTTCTTTCTTCTTTCTTTTCCGATTTATTTTTAACTTTAATTTATAGGTATTAAATTGTTTGCTAACCGTGTATTTCGTCCTAATTTATATTCAACTATCGTTATAATTTCGTTTTTTTCATTTGTTTTTTATCGACTTATTGATTTACTGATGAAAACTTAGTATAGTCGAACCGTTTACTTATCAAACAAATATATATATATTACCTTGTACCTGATATCTTTGTTTTGCTCATATTTTGACTCGTATTTTTTATTTGCTTGAGCATATAACGAGTTTTCATTCAAATTTTAATCATTTTTGTTAATTTGATATTTTCAGTTATCGTTGATTATTATAAACCAATCTCTTAAAAATCATTAAATTTCAAGATAATAAAAAAAGTAACATTATTGTGTTTAGTGCAAAGTATATGTAGTGCTATATTATGATAAAAAATATAGATTTGTGCACGTTAAAATATAGGAATGCAGAATACCAGTGTAAGTTATTGTAGGAAATATAAGCTTTGGAAACAAAAAACATACCTATGATCCTTATGATATCCATTGTTATTATGGTGTTTCTTATCTTTTTGTTCTTGATTTGCATGTTGTTTATTCCGTTTATCACAGAATACAATATAATAATGGTCATCAACATAAGGTTGAATTGTATTAAGTTGTAATAATTGAATATTAATTAACCATTGCTTCTCATGAGCTTTTATAGCAAGTTTTCCTGAGTGTTCGTATTCTCCCGAAGCATTACCGTTAATGCTGTGAGAATAATGTTGATGATAAGATCTTTGATTATTTCTGTCATGATTGCGGTGCGGATATTGATTATTTTTAAAAAATGGTTGATGTCCAGTTTGTTGTTCGTTATGGTAGTAAGATCTGTTCTGGTTTCTCTGATTTCCTAAATGTGAATAAGGATGTTGGTGTTGCTGATGATTGGTTTGGTTGCTAGGAAATGCAGGCATCATGTGATCTGGTCGAAGGAACTGTGGGCCTACTAAATTAGGATGTAGTTGCTGAAATGTAATAAAAAATGCATTAGCAATGTAAACATATTTTATTGCAGTAATCATAATGTATAATCTGTAAGAGAAACTTACAGGATTAAAACCATAGGAGCCATGAAGAGCTTGCCTTGGAACTGGTTGTGGCAACATTAAATGTGGTGGTGGAGGATAACGTAACACATTACCAGGTTGATCTAATGAATGAAAGGATTATCAATAAAAAGAAATATCCCAGCAGAATTTCAAAATTTATTCATTCTTTAAATATGATTAACTGTAATAAATTTTGTATTAATGCAGATAATTATAGTCAACTATTAATATTATATTTTGTATTAATTATAGCAAATAAGACATACACAATGCGGTTCATAAGTTCTGAGACTGATTTTTTTACGACTATACTAATGGCGCCATGTAGGCATTTCCGTCAGAACCATGATCCTAACCTTCGTCTAAAGTTAACCTTCACCGAATGTTAAACAAGGATAAAATGATACATGAGACCTTGGATGATGTTTCTGAACGCAGTCTAAGGGTGCATTCCATTTGGCGCTCACAATGCTCGCGAGCATCATTTGTTCTTGTTTATAAATGATCCTCACGAACGTTGCAAGCGCGAAGTGGAACGTACCCCAAGTGTACGAATAATTTAAATTTTCAACGGTTATCAGTACGTTAGTGTTTTGTGAAACGTGTTTTTTGACGTCATGAATTCACAAGAAGAACAGAAGGTATCAAAGTAAATGCAGAATACAAAGGTGTAATGGTCGTCTCATTAAGCGGATACAATGCGTTCGTCCTTCTGAATTTGCAACACGTGATATTTTCATTTTGCATGACAACGCGCCAGCTTATTCGGCAGAAATTGTATGGCAGTTTTTAGCTCAAAAAACAAGTTGTAACCCAGTTACGTAACAGTTTTCTCTAGACTATTTTTTATTCCCAAAATTAAAATTACAATTGAAAGGCCAAAGGTTTGACAACATTTCTGAAATTGAAACTTCTGTAACCAACCAACTGAAGACTATTACAAAAAAAAAGTTTTCAACGGCGATGCAACGATTGGAATCGAGAGCTCAACAGTGTATTGACTGTAATGGAGCCTATTTTGAATTTTAAAAAATTAAAATATTCTGAGTTTTTTATTTTATACGAACCTTGTCTCAAAACTTATGGATTGCACTGTATATAAGTAGAAATATAAAATGCACAATTCTGATGATTGAATAACATATTTTAGAATAATGCAACTCAAATAATCGAAAATATCTAAATATCAAAAAATTCTGAGATTTATATTTGCAGAATACTTATCGATTCATATTTTGCGAATACGTATACAAATCTGCATATATTTTAATACAATATTTAAATAATAATATAAACATTATACTTACTAATTAAGCCTAATAATCTAGGATGTTGCATCAACTGCGGATGCGGTGCTCTTATATTGGGCAAAACTATAGGATGTGCTCCAGGTAGACCCAACCCTGGTGGAAAACGTGGTGGGGGAGGTAGGCCATTGGCTTGAAGTTTCTCGTTCAAAGAGAGGGCCTCAAAGAGAAGTGAACCCTCAGATTTTTTCTGTTGTTGCGTTTGTGGTTTGCTGAGACCTGGTGGCGGCCTATTTGCAATAAGCCCTCTTTCCAACTCTTCCACTGTACAAGCATTTGGTAAAGATAATCGCGGTTGAGCCTTCGGAGGAGATAAGTTCAAAGGACTACCCCATACACCAGGTCGAGGAACTATTCCTTCCTTATCCAATACCAAATGTGATAAATTATCCTCGATATTTACGTTAGAAATATTCTGTAAGAAATATAAAGCACATATAAAAGTATGATATTACATATGGAATTATGTGATTAAAAATTCAAATAATAACAGAAAACAAAAGAAAAGGTATACTTTTAATTAAATACATTATGAGATTATTTGCGAAGTGTTACATTTATAAGTGGACACATCATTTGTTTCAATAAAAAAATCCAAATGTAATTGCACAATATAATTTGCAAACACACACACACACACACACACACACACACACACACACACACACACACACACACACACACACACA
>NJRL01000415.1:181564-200276 GCA_003063815.1 Aphaenogaster rudis
TCTCTTTATCCGCTTCTGTCTCTTTCTTTGTTTCTGTGAAATGGAACGAACGACATGCATCAGAATCCGCGATCCGTATTGGCAGTTTACCTTGGCGCCAACCGATCCCGCCACTTCCAGGAGCCTAGTATTGAACTCGAGGGGTCTGCAGTTGCATATCTTGTGCTGGAGCCTGAGAGCTTCCAAGCATCTCGCTGCGCCGTCCATCGCCTCCATCTGGCACAGTCGATCGCCGGTCGCGGCCGCCGAGCCCATCGCGCTCTCGTATTGTCGGAACGCTTTCTGCAAAATGTCCATCTTTATCTCACCGATGTTATCGCTCTGATAAGCGGACCGGCGTACGCGATGCGTGAACTAAAGGCTAATTGTATTATGCATCGCGATCGCCAACTAAAAGACAGATTAAATTCAACAGGCAGCTTCTATCGCTCAAAAGCACAATCATGTACGCCATACGGCATTCGCGTAAGCAGCAAATGAGGCAAACATCGCTATTAATGTTCGTGATGATGTGTATCATTTTATTATACACTACTTAAAAAAAAATAGGGAACACTTTTTATACCCTAAAAATTAGGCTATTTTCAAACCGCTGCAACTCGGCGAAGAATCAACGTAGATAAAAGTTTAAAAAAGCATTTTAAAGCTTGAAGTTTCAACTTTAACGAGTTATCAGTCATTTTTTAAAATTTGATTATCTTCTTTGTTCTGTGCTTTAAAAAAGAAAACATTGTTTTTTTCTTTAAAATTACGCACCTTTGACACTCTGCAGCTCAATCAAAAAATTTCTCTCCAAACATTCGACTCAAGTTCCACAAACTACAACATTTTAACTACAAAAAATCAAATTTTTTTTTAAATCCTCCTACGATTTTTTTTGACCGAGTTACACGATTTTGAAGCTAAACCTGCACTTTTTACAAATAATGTCGATACTCGGCGAAAAATCATCGTACACAAAAGTTCAAAAAAGCATTTTAAAGCTTGAAGTTTTACCTTTAACGCGCTTAAAATGCGTTTTTAAACTTTTATCTACGATGATTTTTCGCCGAGTATCGACATCATTTCTAAAAAGTGCAGGTTTAGCTTCAAAATTGTGTAACTCGGTCAAAAAAAATCGTAGGAGGATTTTTAAAAAAACGTTTTGTAGGTAAAATGTAGTTTATGGAACTTGATTCAAATTTTTGGAGAGAAATTTTTTGATCGAGCTGCAGAGTGTCAAACGTGCGTAATTTTAAAGAAAAAAAACAATGTGTTCTTTTTTAAAGCACAGAACAAGGAAGATAATCAAATTTTAAAAAATGACCGATAACTCATTAAAGTTGAAACTTCAAGCTTTAAAATGCTTTTTTAAACTTTTATCTACGATGATTTTTCGCCGAGTTGCAGTGGTTTAAAAATAGCCTAATTTTTAGGGTATGAAAAGTGTTCCCTATTTTTTTTTAGTAGTGTATATGTGAATATTATATGATTTTATTTATTGGGGCAAACAGAAATTTACTATGTGTATTTAATACATCATAATAATTTAATAAATTACATGACATTTGATAAAAACGTGACAATTTGATAAATTACTAAAGTAATCAGATATTCTCCGGTTTTTCCGGATCTATTCGTATTTTTAGCCTCATTTAGCTAAAATTTTTAATGAAACATTATATTAAATGTATATAATCTCAGAATTACAAACTGTTCTTACTTTTTTCTGGCTTATAATTTCTATGTGTATTTCTGTTGTTACTATTGTTATATAATAATATTAATAATAACATTATTGTATAATATAAATCTACTTACATTGAATCTGGTAAATATAAGATAATAAATTAAATATAGGTTGTTACTTTATCTCAATTGTTATTTTATATCAATTTGTCTAAATAGATACATACACAAAAGGTTTTGTTGAAATATTTAAAAATTTGGCCAGATACAGATCTGAAAATAATTTTGTTGGGTTATCAAAATAATTATGTAGGACGCCCAAAATAATTGCTAAAATATCGAAACTTTTTGCAGCATTATCATCATGCTTGAGTGTCCTACATAGTTACTGTCTCTTATACACATCTAGATGTGTATAAGAGACAGGCATTAACATCATGCTTGAGTGTCCTACATAGTTACTTTTGATGGTCTAACAAAATTATTTTTAGATCTGTATCTGACCAAATTTTTAGATATTTCAGTAAAATTGTTCTTTCCGTGTATACGTGTAAATATATATATGCGAATGTAAAATATCAAAGATATAATATTTTTTTTATACAAACTTTTTTTGCTATTTCAAAGAATATTAATTTAATAATCATATAAATATCACGCCTTCAATATTCTTCTTATACACATCTAGATGTGTATAAGAGACAGGTATTATGCATCGCGATCGCCAACTAAAAGACAGATTAAATTCAACAGGCAGCTTCTATCGCTCAAAAGCACAATCATGTACGCCATACGGCATTCGCGTAAGCAGCAAATGAGGCAAACATCGCTATTAATGTTCGTGATGATGTGTATCATTTTATTATACACTACTTAAAAAAAAATAGGGAACACTTTTTATACCCTAAAAATTAGGCTATTTTCAAACCGCTGCAACTCGGCGAAGAATCAACGTAGATAAAAGTTTAAAAAAGCATTTTAAAGCTTGAAGTTTCAACTTTAACGAGTTATCAGTCATTTTTTAAAATTTGATTATCTTCTTTGTTCTGTGCTTTAAAAAAGAATACATTGTTTTTTTCTTTAAAATTACGCACCTTTGACACTCTGCAGCTCAATCAAAAAATTTCTCTCCAAACATTCGACTCAAGTTCCACAAACTACAACATTTTAACTACAAAAAATCAAATTTTTTTTTAAATCCTCCTACGATTTTTTTTGACCGAGTTACACGATTTTGAAGCTAAACCTGCACTTTTTAGAAATGATGTCGATACTCGGCGAAAAATCATCGTAGACAAAAGTTTAAAAAAGCATTTTAAAACTTGAAGTTTTACCTTTAACGCGCTTAAAATGCGTTTTTAAACTTTTATCTACGATGATTTTTCGCCGAGTATCGACATCATTTCTAAAAAGTGCAGGTTTAGCTTCAAAATCGTGTAACTCGGTCAAAAAAAATCGTAGGAGGATTTTTAAAAAAACGTTTTGTAGGTAAAATGTAGTTTATGGAACTTGATTCAAATTTTTGGAGAGAAATTTTTTGATCGAGCTGCAGAGTGTCAAAAGTGCGTAATTTTAAAGAAAAAAACAATGTGTTCTTTTTTAAAGCACAGAACAAGGAAGATAATCAAATTTTAAAAAATGACCGATAACTCATTAAATTTGAAACTTCAAGCTTTAAAATGCTTTTTTAAACTTTTATCTACGATGATTTTTCGCCGAGTTGCAGCGGTTTGAAAATAGCCTAATTTTTAGGGTATGAAAAGTGTTCCCTATTTTTTTTTAGTAGTGTATATGTGAATATTATATGATTTTATTTATTGGGGCAAACAGAAATTTACTATGTGTATTTAATACATCATAATAATTTAATAAATTATATGACATTTGATAAAAACGTGACAATTTGATAAATTACTAAAGTAATCAGATATTCTCCGGTTTTTCCGGATCTATTCGTATTTTTAGCCTCATTTCGCTAAAATTTTTAATGAAACATTATATTAAATGTATATAATCTCAGAATTACAAACTGTTCTTACTTTTTTCTGGCTTATAATTTCTATGTGTATTTCTGTTGTTACTATTGTTATATAATAATATTAATAATAACATTATTGTATAATATAAATCTACTTACACATTGAATCTGGTAAATATAAGATAATTAAATATAGGTTGTTACTTTATCTCAATTGTTATTTTATATCAATTTGTCTAAATAGATACATACACAAAAGGTTTTGTTGAAATATTTAAAAATTTGGCCAGATACAGATCTGAAAATAATTTTGTTGGGTTATCAAAATAATTATGTAGGACGCCCAAAATAATTGCTAAAATATCGAAACTTTTTGCAGCATTATCATCATGCTTGAGTGTCCTACATAGTTACTTTTGATGGTCTAACAAAATTATTTTTAGATCTGTATCTGGCCAAATTTTTAGATATTTCAGTAAAATTGTTCTTTCCGTGTATGTGTAAATATATATATGCGAATGTAAAATATCAAAGATATAATATTTTTTTTTATAAAAATTTTTTTTGCTATTTCAAAGAATATTAATTTAATAATCATATAAATATCACGCCTTCAATATTCTGCCTTGTTTCATCAAAGTGGATGTTTCATGAAAATTTGTCATTCACTTTTTAACAACGCTCAAAGAGTTTTGTAGCAACGAAACAAAACGAAAGCGGTATGCGTTGCAAGCGCGATACAGTGTTAAAATTGCTTTTGTAACATGCGTGACGTGCAAAGAGACGCTTCAGTTATAGCATTTTTTTAATCGCCGATGACAGTACCGTAACAATGTTGAAACAAACAATGAGGCTGTGAATCGTTCTGATAGCATCGTAACACTTGACGTGAATGCCGATAAAAAATCTATCTGCAGAAACGTTTTTGATGCAATACGAAAATAAATATATTGGTGTTATTTCCTATTGCGCGAACACGCATTTCAGTCTTTACATATAAATATTTAAAAAAAAAGACTTCATCCTCAAACATCACGATCATTGTGCTTTTAGAATAAATTTTATGCATGAGAATCGCGTATTTATATAATATACATATATGTATATTAATTTATGTAATTTAATAAAATAATACAAAATGAGATAAGAATATTATTACTCGCAATATCATCGTTAAAAAATTCGTATGAACAAGCTAAAGAGAAAAGGCATACTGATAACTTAATGAATTACTTACATTTATATCCGACTTCTTTCTGTAAATATCTCCCATAATACGGATGCTTCGAGCGTAACTAGCCTGGTCGCCAGAAACTAGAGATAGTCGCGTTGCCTCCTGAGCACAATGCATAAACGACGGTTCATATAATCGGTTAGATTATCGGTTAAATTATCGTATTATTGTGGTATCGATTAACCAATACAATCTTCTCTATGAAACATACCCGATAAATTACGCGACGCAACTTGCACGGGATTTCTTCTTTGAAGATATTAGTATCTTTGACAAAACATGAATATATTGTCGCGTAATTAAGGGAAAAGAATTGCGAGATTAAAAATTAACGTTCGTGGAATAGTTCGCGATAGTTTCGAAGAAACATTTCGATTTAAGCTGTTTAACGGACACAGTTTTGCGCTGATTTCTATCTTTAATTTGAAGGACGTAAGTTTCTTCTCTCTTTTTCTTTCTCTCTCCCGGGCAATTTTAAGTTGGAACTTTACCGAGCAGTAATCATGAGCGTCGCCTAACTCGCCCTTTTTCCTGAGCGCCGCAGCCATTTGTAATAACGCCGCTCTGTGATGACGCGAATTCAGATCTCCCAACTGTAAACTTCTGGAGAGATCGTAAGCTCTCGCCGCGTATCTCGCGCTTTTATCCGCGTCCTGTAATCTGCAGAAGAGTTCCGACAGACCGACGTACACCTGGAAAAGAAATCACGCAAACGTAATGAGAGTAGGTAGTCACCATCACAAGCGGACGGACTAAGAGATTACTAACAAAAGAAAATTTCTACGTGAGTCTTCATTCAAATATATTTTATCAATGAAAGAAAAGAAAATATTACCAAAATGTATCTTTTGGTTGTAACCGAACCTAATGTTTTTTTTTTTTCATTGCATTAGCATTGGGTATCAGTGTAATAGAGACAGAATTTCCGAAACAAAGAAGAGGAAAATGCTTTATCACAAATTCATTGCGTTACAAAATAGAGTTTTACATTATTTCTTGAAGTATTAATTATCATAGAGAGAAGTATATGCTCGAGTATTTAGATAGCGTCAAGTGCACGACGCAAATGGATTAAGGATGCAGCTAAATGACTATTCGACAAATGAAATAAAGATCAGGCGATATGAAAAACGGACTCGGCTCATCTTGCAAGACAACTGTTGCTTTTCTAATTTTCCTGCGCCGTCTGTTAATTAACAAACATCACGACAATAATACACACTTATGTACTCGTGCGAAAAAAGAAACTAGCAAACGAAAGGATCTAATTACCTGCAGTTCTAAGGAGGGATCTTGAATGGAGTGGGCGATTTTGTGGGCTCTTTGAAACGCTTCCAAGGCTTTACAGAATCCTGCTAGCTCTAAATGGACTCTGCCTACGGTTAAGTGAACTAATCCAGCAGTCGCGCACTGATCGCACTCGTTATACAAGCTGCGAGAATGCAAAATCATAGAATTAGCACAATACATACATAAACATGTAAATAGTAAAATCATCGGTTAGACACTTCACGTCACATTTGCTTATTGATTACGAAGGATTCGATTTTCCTTAAACTTGAACTGTCACTGAGCTCATAATCAGAGGTACATTAGATGTACTTTGACTTGTATTGACGCTCTATCAACACCTACAGACTGTGTTACAATAACAGAGAAATACAAATATACCGCGTACGTTATGCATCTATTTTAGATTTCGCGAAAGTTGATATTACGTCATTTACATAGACCGTATAACGAGGCTCAAACCTGTGCCGAGCGTAATCTAACGCTCTATCCAGGGCGCCTAATCTCTCGTGAGCCCTGGCCAAGTTCAAATACGCTTCTGCCCGCATGTTCGGCGAATCCAACTCCTCCGAAATACATAATTGCTTGTTACCGAATTCGATGCTGTCTCTGAAAGGAGAAATATCACACGAATCGCAATTAATGGAAAGGGCGCAACACCTTTTCGTAAACAGGAAAAGGAAGTAAAATGTCGTAAAACTGAATAACTAAGGCTTAAGTACTTTTAAACGGGATGTTGGGCATTCTCATAATGTATTAGTTTTTAATAATATATCATAATGTGTTTATATGATATTTTTAATATAAAAATAATTATACAGTTTGATCTGCTCACTTCTGCTTTTCTCTGGATTACTTTTAATAATGTTGATAATATGTTTCACTTAATATATATGTGCAAATAGCGTAAACAAGGATGACAAAAAACTACAAAAGAAACATTATAACTTATGTTATAATGTACCTGTATTTGCCCCAGTCCATGTACGCCTGATACAAGTAACCGAGAAGAGCGAATTTATCCTCGCGGTGTCTGATACTCTTCAAGGCGCCTCTCCATTTCCTAACCGCGGCTTGTTGTTTATGAGCCCGGTACAATTTCAAACCTTGCTCCACCTGAGTCACACAAAATAATAGAATTTCAGCACTTTGTCTTATTCGCATGTGCTGATTTATTTATCGCGCAATGGTCACCCTCACAAAGGATGGTAAAGAACGGAGCTTGGATGCCGCGAGAAAGAAAATGAAATTTTATTAATCATTTATCGCCTTTTTAAATTATTCATCTATAAAATTTACATCGCGTGATGATTAACACCTTATCTCGATAAGTCCTTGAATTTCCGCCGATCGCATGCGTCCTTGTACCTGGACTATTTATCGGATATCCAGCACATTTCCTCATATCAATTATAGTCAGAGACCACACGGCTAACGCGAGACCTTGAAATCGATTCTCATGAAATTGACATTGAGTTAATAACGGCCCTCCTAAGCGGAGATGCAATGTCCAAGAGCGCATGGGTAAGTCAAAGAGGAAATTACGTACACTATTAATACAGGCAATATTAATAGATGATAATTATAAAACGTTGATTATTAAACCCATTGTGTTTATGATTTATAATTTCATGAAGCACATTATGTAGCCGTATATAATTCTATATATATATATATATATATATATTACATTCTAATCTATATATTACATAATTCGTATATAATTCTTTTAAGAAATAATATCAAAAATTTTACATTTTTTTCTTTACAAAGCCAAAAAGAACGTTGTACGAGGCGTGTTTCAAAAATAGGCGCTGCTTGGTCTCAATAAAAAGAACCAATTAAGATAAAAAAATTTATTACCGTAAAAAATCTACATATCTACTTTACTTTTCTACATAGTCATCGTTTTTTCTAAGCACTTTTCTAGGGCAAGCTTTTTCATGTCCTACAGAAATTCGCCGTCTGGGAGTTCAGCATCGTTGCTTTTAACTTCTCACTCTCCTTGAACCTTTGCAAATTAAGCCACTTCTTGAGATGAAAATGTGAAAATCACTCGGTGCGAGTTACGGGCAGTACGGAGGATTTTTGAAAATTTCTTACTTAAATTGCTAAATTTTTGTGCGGGCTGTCGTGCTTTTAAGTGCACATTGTCATGAAGGAGAATGACCTTAAAATTTCTGACATCAACATTACATCTTCCTTCATCTCAAAAAGTGGTTTGGTTCTCAACAGTTTGAGGAGAGTGATGAATTGAAAGCAGCGGTGCTGAACTGGCTGAATTCCTAAGTGGCGGATTTCTATGCAGAGAGCATAAAAAAGCTGTGCCGGTACAAAAAATCTATAGAAAAAAATGGTGATTTTGTAAAAAAAATAAAGTAGATATGTAGATAGTTTTACCAGTAATAAAATCTTTTTATCTTAATTTGTTCCTTTTAATGACTGACCAGATCTTTTTAAAACGCGTTTCATATAATAAACTAAATAGAATTGGTAGTAGACGTTTCGTAAACTTTTTAAATATTTTTCTTAATTTTTTGAGAGAAAAGTTTTAAATCATTATTAAATTTAATTGACTATGGTATTATATAAAAATTAATTAATCCATATTTAAAAGCGAAATTATATCGTATACGTAACTGGGACAGAGAGTAATATAAAACTGCATTTTAAATTCAATTTACTTAAATTGCCAATTGATGAATAAATTTATGTTTACGTAACACTGTTCAATTATACGTTTTGTAAAACGGGCTTTAAGAGATAGATAGCGTTCTTATCCAGGAAGAAGAAGTCACGATACGTGTTGTGGTCTTCATCACGCAGCAATAGCCCTAGCGTAGATAATGCGAGCAAAGGTAGAAGGCCGTATCGATTTGACCATGAACTTTGTCCCTGGCAGATTAAACTCTACGATAAAATATAAATAGCCTCGTAAGGCACATAAAAATGTATCCACGTGCGTGTGCACGACCGAGATGTAATTCTTGTTCGTTAAAATTATATATAATACAACAGGGTGAAGATGTAGTGATACATGTTCATTTGTCATAATCTCGACAACCTTGCAAAGCGTCGAGAAATGTGAACTGAAGAACAAAATAGTAATAGTACTAAGCAGCAGTATTAGTGGTAGTATTCAGAAAAATCGAACAGGTTGCATGCGAGGATGCTTGATTAAATCTTAACGTTTGTATATAATACAAGACAGAAATAGAATTTATCCTCAGATAATTATCCTTGAGACAGTTCTCTCTCTCTCTCTCTCTCTCTCTCTCTCTCTCTCTCTCTCTCTCTCTCTCTCTCTGCATTAAAATATTAACAATTTATTTCTTAAATTGTTTCTAATTTTATTATTTAACAGCATGTAAAAAAATTATACTTTTGAGGCTTTCATGTCAATGTAACAAAATATTAAACTTTTACAGCTATTTTGTATTGAAAATAAAAAAAAGAAAACCAAGTTTTGATAATGATTTTTCAATGAATAAAATGTGAATCAGCAATATAAATTTTCTGCTTTTCTAGCCTCACATTATTTCGATTGAGTTATCGTATAGCTTTGATGATAACGTAAGCGCAAATTATGCTTGTTACTCTATGAAGCAGACATCATGAATAAGTTGTCAGACACGAGACGCGAAATCATAAGTTTCTCTGGGTGAAACACATCCAGAACGGTAAACACAGTACGACCGGTACTTCGGTTTTAGTGGTTACGAAAGGATAGCGTGACCGCAGCTACGGCATGCACATCGTGAACTTGACAGTGACCGATAAAGCATGCTCGTCCGCGAAATACGCTTCGTTATGTAGCCGTCATACCCCCGTCGTTTGCTTGAGAGGACCCTTAGATACTGTTACCCGTTTGACATATTACACCCCCGATCGCTTTGACATATTAAACGGGTTCAATAGTTAACAGTCGAGTAGCAGTTTAAAGAATCAATTATATAATTGAATTAATTTGTAAGATCATTAATAATTCAGTAAGTGTTATCGTGGCGTGCAGCCAATTCCGCTTCTAAGCACGTTTGTCTAAAATTATAATCGCCCCTCGCGTTTCGAGATAAAACATTTGGCACGCATTTCGAAGTAAGAGCTATATTAATAAATTGATGCTTGAAATGAAATGAAACGTGCATTAAAACATGATAAATAATAGCGACGTTATATCTATCGCCGAAGCGATATTTACATCTAGCACATTTCTGTAATATTTTATTTTATTATTCGCGTTTGTCGAGTTGTAGTTTGCAATTGTAGTAAAATAACAGAAATCCGATGATATCATTTTTGGAAATAGGAATTTATGCTTATTATATTTCTAATACTTTCATATATTTACCTTTATAATTTATTATATATTCATCAAATAATTAATTAATATATTCAATTAATTTAATGTATTCAACTTAATTAAAAGCTTAATCTATAATATATCTATAATATATTTCTTTTTATAAATCACCAAAATTTATCATCAAATGTAATTTTGCAGTAGAACTCTTATATATTGAAGAACATCTGTCTACTAAATCTAACCATTTATTTCCACGTCCCATAAGAATAAGGAAGAGTGGATATATTATGAGATACTTACCCTTCTTCGTGCTAATTGTTGATCGAGCCGTTTTCTGCAGCTTATGAGACACTCCCATATACCAGTGCCCGACCTGCCATTTTGGTAATGACCATTATTACCGTTGCCATTTTGATGCCGGTAATCCTCTTCAGTGAACTCGCAGACATCGAGTGGATGTCTCGATCTATCAGGGCTACCCAGCAACGCGGTCGCCGAGAGCTGATGACTCGCTGATCCGCTGTAAATTTTCCAAACGTTCAATGATAATACCATGGAATGAATATTGATGCAAATATGTATATCAACTGTTTATATAAATAATAAAATTATCAACCATTTAATACTTTAACTACTTGATGTCCGTTATATAAATTTAATATTCCGCTAACTTTTTAATTCTACAAGCCTAATATAATAATTTACTATATACAGGGTGTCCCATGACTCGAGGTCCATACATTAAAGGCGTGTTATTGAAGTTATTTAGAGTTGAAATTGTTTAATAAACATATGTCCGTAAATGCTTCCTAACAGAACTATAACCATTGAAAGTTGATGTGAATATTTGAAAAAGGAAAGAAAAAAGACATTTAATTGAACTTGTTTATTTACAAATGTATTGCAAATTCTATTCAAAATTATCTCCTGCAGATTCAATACAAAGTCTTGCCCTGCGTAAAAGTGATCTAACAGTTCGCTCCACCATGTCAGGAGAATTTCTTATTAATTAATAAGACAATTATTAATAGACATATTAACAGACAATAAGACAAGAATTAATAAAACAATACCAGACTGACAGAAAATGTTTCAAATATTCACATCAACTTTTAATGGTTGTAGTTCTGTTAGGAAGCATTTACGAACATATGTTTATTAAACAATTTCAACTCTAAATGACTTCAATAACACGCCCTTAATGTATGGACCTCGACCATGGGACACCCTGTATAAAGTTCTCTAAAATATTATCTATTTTATGAAGGTATCACCAAATCATTAAAAAAAACATTATGAACAGACATTAATATCAATTTATATTATCGGAAAATCTGTTTAGACGATGATCGCTAGCGCTATTTAAAGATAGCAAAGGTCGACTCGAAAGAGAGCAGACGTGGAATTCCATACTCTCCGTAAAATCCGATGAAAGGAATTTAAAGAAGATGTAACCGAGCGCTGCGCGATATTTTCACAACATCGATCGTTTAAGTTCTATAGGAATTCTGAAATTGTTTTCTCGCGCTTGGGCAATGTATACTTGCGATATAATAAAGTAGAACAGTATTCTCTTCTCAACATTTGCATATAAATCGATGATACATAAAATTACGCAATAAATTAGTATGTACAAAAATCACATCATGAGTATAAATTACAAGAACATTTAAATATTATCATAGAAAGAAACTTAATAAGTATTCTATTGCACTATTATTTTTTTTTAAGATCATTCATATATTTCTTAGAAATTTTTTGCAAAAATATAGTATCTACTTATATATTTTCTCGTTACTTGTTATATTTAAATTATATATATATAATTACATTATTAATTTTTATTTTTTATTTGCATTAAAAATTGCCCAATTAAGAAATAATACAATTTATTGCATATTATACAATATAAATATGTATGAATATTATCTTCAAAACTGCTATTAATTTTTTATTAATATACTACAGCGATTTATAAAATGTTCGAAAATGTGATTGAACTATCACACACACATTTTGGAGATATAAAGCTTCTCCCCACCCTATAGTCAATATCTCGCGAGTGCGTGTCAAATGTCCGCGTTAGATGATGGATGCGGGCAACTGACCTCCTATAGGTTCCATACGTAGACTCTTAATTTATTTCTAGGACGAACGGAAGGAGCACGCAGAGATAAACCGCTTTTGGCTGCTGTCCCAGAGGTTGAGTTTGCAAACTGCGCGTTAGGGAAGTTACAAGGTACACAGGGTATATTCCATATGTAGCTACCGCATCGCGCTCTTTATTTATGAATTTCGGGATCAATTTTCAGTCGTGCATGAATTTTTCTCTTTAAAAATTTTATTTCACTATGCGACCCAGTTCTTAAAGCGAACTCTATACATTTCAGACGTTAATTGTCTGGATGTGGTCTAAAATGTTGAATCAAAGCACGTTACAATTCACGTAAAATTAAAGTATTATTCGCGTATAATTACCATCTCTGCGCAACTGAGTTCCCCAAAAAGCCAACCATGCTTAATTGCTTAGCTCCAGAGAGTTACTATCTTCTTTACCTCTTTATAAAAAAAGAAAAACGACTTCATATTGATCGAATCGTCTTTAGGTGAAAGGTAGCGAGATATGTCTGGGACACCCTGTGTAGAATCACAGTTCTTACCTACCCTACCGCAATGCGACCGCTGCACATTTGCTCTATATCCCAGAAAACTGAAATTTATTTGTATCCTTTTTCTTCCGATTCTGTGCCGAGGTATGGCAAAACTCCTCACTAGAATATATACTCGCCCTAAATTACCGTCATCAACTACATTTTACTTTTTTTTATGTATTAGGATACCAAACGATTTTTTATATGATTTCACGTTTTACATATTTACGTACGTTTGAACACTTTATCTGAAATATTAATCAACATTATTGTTTCTCCCAATATATATCCGGTGTATCCCATATATCCGGTCATAGAATGCAAGATTATCTTGGAATAAAAATGTTTTTATTCTAAGTAGATATTTATAGTAGATATTTATATTTTAAGTAGATATTTTAAATTTTATTTGGTATTAAAAAACAATTTATTTATCAAATATATTTATAATTATGTTTCTTTCATATCTTTCTAAAAGATATCATTGGCTTTTATAATCGCTAATATCTTCCTCAAAAAAAAATTACTCCCTAAACAACGAGAATACGACAGCTTTCAAATGAAAATATATATGGTATACATTCAGTACATGAAGGAAACCACTAAATAGCGTTTATATATTCTTGTCAGAAAGTATGGCTAAGGAATATTAATCGGTAATCACATGACGTTGGGACTAATGAAGGCAAACGATCGCAAAAGAGAACTATCCCGTGCCTGACGCTCGATAGAAACCCCGTGAGAATCACGCCCCGTCGCAAATTACTTTCCACTCCTGCTAAAGTTCTCCCCAAAACAGTCGCGTGCCTGTGCGCGCGCGCATACCCGCTCGTTCGTGCCTCGGTGTGTATGTGTGTATACAAGCTCGTATCGTGTAAAGCGAAGAGAGTATACGACACTCTATCGCTTTCCCACCACGTTCGCTAGGTGGGCGAGGCACCTGCGACCTCTTTTGCTGACCTATTTACGAGCTACGAGATACGGTACGGCGTTGCGATTCTAAGTGGAAAATCGAACCATCCCCCGGTTCTTCCACGCGTCGAGGTCGATCAACGAAATACAAGGCACCTGCTCTTGTCGTCCGCTATCGCGCGCCTTCCGCTTCCCTTAAGTATCCTGTCTTTGTTTGATCTCGTAATAACTTTATGCGAAAATCGTTCGAGGCCAAAGACACTTTTCTAAATTTGCGTGAGAAAATGTACGCGTAATTAATGTGTCCGGTTATAATCAGGATTTCTGATTCACGATAGTCTGTTCCTGTATCGTAAAATTTGTTCTTGCAACACATTCTGCTCGTCATAAAGATTACCTTAATAAAATCCGAAAAAGTATTTAATAGAGTAAATTATAATTCTACGATATTACTTTTGTATTATTACTTCTTCATATATATCCAACGATTTTAAAAAAATAATTCCCTATTTGCTCTTTTAGTAATTTCGTTAAATATCAGATATGATTTTTTATACACGCACAAAAAAGCAATTTTCATAATTACTCTTTTATTATATTAATTAGCAAAATAAAGAGTGACCTATTTTAAACAACATATTAGACTGCAATATGTAATTTCTGCTTTACTGAAACATATTTTATTAATTTTTGTATCGATATTTATATGTAACAAAAAGTAATATTCTGTATTAAATTAAAAACATTTTAGAAGGTTGCTGAAACATACTGCTCTTGTTACAACAAGTATATCCTACTTTTCGTTGTTACATTTGCTTGTGCAACATTTATGTAAAAAAAATGTAATTACATTTTATCATTGTATACATAAAAGATTATTTTTAACACTCCAGATAATTTTCTTTTTATATAAATAACAATGAATGTTGATTTGAGCAAAGAATGAATTAAAGTGAAAAAATATTTTAACGACAACTTATAGATTGTCTATTAAAATCTGGGTGAAAAGGGTGATAAATTCAATGAATTATAATTCTGACAATTTTTAACACTTTCCCATTTTTCTAATCCTTGTTTCAGATTTATAAACGTACACGTGAAAAGCATGTATTTTTATATTCCTTTTTTTTAGACAGAAGTTGTAACCGTTTATTTAATATTTCAAACAAGCATATTTTTCATATATGGTTATAAATGTGTGTGTGTAAACGTGTTTCAATATATAGTCTACTGCCACCTTTTTTTCCATTAGAAAAATTGATGATTACTTTGACATGTTATGTAATTAAATAATTTTTGTAGTAAAAATGGAAATCAATATTTAGATAGCATGTTTTTAATGTTTCTCATAATAATTAATTATTATGTGAAACTATATATAAATAACTATATATAAATAACAAATCCAATAAAGTTATATTGAATAGATATAAAATGCGCAAACAAAAGTGGTAATAACTGTAATATGTGTATACTGTAATAATATATATATATATGGACAAGCGAATGAGAATAATTTTACTATAATGAAAATCGTGAAAATAAATTTTTTTATTTTGTAATTATTACGCTGCGCTTTTGCAATAAGATTATTTTTTAATAATTAATTTCTAACTTAACTTTATTTACACTGCAGTTTTTAATGGATTAATTAAAATGTACTACAGTGAATACCTAGCTATTCTAGTAATTTGAAATTTGCTATTTCTATTCCGTGTTGTAAGCAACAATACTTGCCCCAGGTAATCCCTGGACGAGATAGACTCCCATGACATGGCTGTGCGTCTTTCTTGGTGCGGCTTCTTCTCTTCGTCCCGCGGTGCAACTGTTTCTCTCTGTCTCTTCTTCTTGGCGCTCTAATCTCATCTCTCGCCGCCAGCATTATCACGTCCGCGCACCCGCGTGAGATAGAGCATATCACTTCCTTGATTTGCGAATTACACAACGTGTGATCACGCACGATGTAACGTGCGTCGACTTGAGACCCTAATTGTCCGCATTCAATCGCTCCCGAAGACAGATACTCGATGTACGTAACGATTACTATCGAGTCCTATCTATCGCCCGACGAGCTTGGGGATTGAGCGAACAACGATCGAGAATTCGCGCGACTCGAAACACACGAGGGCTGCGCATCTGCTTACATCGATCATCTTACAAATTTATCCGGTGTTTCTCATGTTTAACGGCGCCGAAACACTCGTATCGGTGGCGAACAACGGAATTAAGCGTCCGCCGAAAAACCTCTCGAGTTCGATCGAGAGAAGCTTGACTTCGATAATTTATACGGTGGATCGTGTAAGGGTATCTTGCTTCGAGAACGCGAAGTAATAACAATCGAGGGTCGATGGATGACTTTAAGTTCTAGGACTTTCAGTTGGACGAGATTCGCAAAAGTGATTGTTCCTCAATGATGCCTTGCCGAGAGATACGTTCGAAGGAAGTGGGGCTGAGCCGATAGTCGTTGAGGTAGATCGAGGATCGTCTGAGTTAGTTTCCTCACTCAGGGGATTTGTTTTCTTGGACAGACTCGATGCGCTTATTTACTAACGTATATAGGGATGCACACCTCGGTCGAGAAAAATAATTTGCACGCCCGCGTGTCTTTGTACTTATATGCCTAATTGAGCACCGTGGACTCGCGCGAGAACTTGCGCGCATTGACGAGGAATAGAGAGTCCCGTGAGTACCTCTCTTTTTTCCGCTAATATAATTGGCAAATGTTTCGTGGCAGTTTTTTTTTCGATCGGCTGATCGATATAAGGATTGTTTCAGGTATTCGACTCGTTACCACATGTAACACATATACGACCGCTCGAGTCTCACGGTACAAGTATTTAAGTATTTCTTTTTCCTCTCACTCTCTTTCTCTCTCTCTCTCTCTCCCCGCGCCGCAGCTGAGCGCGTAACTGCCTCGAGTAGGGGCGAGTAACTTTTCGTCGCTTCTCGCGTTTCCTCGCCCGCACTTCTCGCTTGTACATACGATTCTTAAATTCTCTAGGAGCTCCTCTCCCGCGAGCGTTATTTTTGCTAACGTGTTTTATTTTCCGCGCGGTCGAATTATCGATATTTGATTATCGAGAATCGCGTAACGTGATATACTATGTAATTTGTCAACGTCGTTATTTAGATCTCTATGAAATGGTTTAACACACGTATAATATTTATATATTTATCTACGATGTATTTAAATAAACTTTTAACATGTATGTATACATGTATCTAATATAGATCCGTGCGGTGCTCCGCGTTTGTGTGCGTGTCTGTGTGTACCCGTATGTACATGCGTGTATACGCACTTGTTTCTCTTATCGAACGCATTAAATGTTTCACTGTACTAGGTACAGTAATCGGTCGCCCCAAATTATTCCGGCGTGTCGGACGGTGCTGAACGTGCGCTTAGCTTTAAATGCGCCTAATCTTTCCGCTGCTTCGAGATTAACGACAGGAATGGAAAGATTCTGTACGATTGCGATATATCACTCACATTTATTAACGTCTACGTAAATCGAAGTGTAACGACGATTAGTACGAAGTACATGTCGACGGCGAGAAGCTCCGGAACGATCGCTTTTTCTTTCTTTCGTATATCTCCTTTTTTCTTCGTACTTTATAAAACTTTCCGACTCTCAGTTTTGACGCGTGTTCAGCACCGAGAAGGTTAAGGGACGCGCTGTCCCCGAAACTAGGATCGCGTCGGCCCAGTTACCGTCGGTGACCCCCGGCGCGCTTTTTCTCCCCCTCCGAAACCACCCCTCTACCGTGGAACGCTCTAACTTTGCGAGAGCTCGCGCAAGTGGGATACGCGGATTCCCGTTGGCGAGATTCCGGACGGATCCATCGAGCGTTCTCCTAATTCCATAAACCGCCGCCGTTTCTTCCGTTCCGGCGGCTATCTCGAGAGGTTTAACGCCACATGTGTGCGAGGGAAGATCTCTTTGTCGCTACGTATCTTTCTATATATCGTTTACAACGGAGTATTCGCGCAGCAGCAGCAACAGCAGTAGCAGCAGCAGCAGCAGCAGCACGCAGGGTGGCGCGTGTCGTTTAGCCCTTAGAATCCCGTCGCGCACGGCACGGGGGTTCGGCCCGGGGTCTCTCGCGCGAGATCGCGATTTAGATCGGGGACGACCGGAGTCCCGTCCGTGGTGGCCGTGGCGACACGTAGTCCGACAGGCAGTCAGCGTTCGTATCCGGCGCCCATCGCGCGGCGAGCGCTCGCGTACGTTCGTCGGCCGAGCAGCGGCGCGTAGTGACGATGGCAACGCGGCCGTTCTCGCTCGCTGACGATGAGACAGTAGCCGTAGTAGGCGCCCCGAGGCGTCTCCTCATGCCGTCGCTGATTGATCCCCCGTCCGTCTCGGTTTCAGGCCGCCGTGTTCCGGCCTTGTCCCCCTTCCGCCGTTCGTGCCACCGTCGCCACCGTCCCCCCACGTCCACCCGTTCCCAACGGCGCCTCCGCCGCTCCGTCTTCGGCCGCCGTTCCGCCGCGCGCGCGGAAAACCGCCCCGCGGCCGCTCGTTATCGGCAACGAGGACAGCCGAGGCCGCGGAAGGTTACGGGCGCGCGATGCGGATCGAGAGAGGAGCTCGCTGCGCGCTCGCACACCCTCCTTCTTCAACCCCCTGCGCGTCCTCCCACCCTCTGTCTTTTTCTCTCTCTCTCTCTCTCTCTCT